>JAPKLY010002282.1:0-26999 GCA_026898435.1 Prunella vulgaris | reverse complement strand
TTAATAATCATTCATGTAGCGTACACATTGGTTTACTCTCTCTCTCTATTTTTTTTTTAAGTATTTACAGTGTTTTTAAAAGTATAAATTAAAAATTTTGAACTTTTTTTTTTATCAATTAAAAAAACAGATGTGATTCAAATTTAAAATTTTCAATGTGTGACATGTGTGTTTTGACTACTTCAATTTTTAAATGGCTTAGAAAAATTAAAAATTAAAAAATACTAACATTTAAATTCATAAAAAAAATTATTGAGATTTTACACTTACAAACATTTGAATTTTGCTTGTTTTTTTACTACTTATAAATTTTCTATATTAATAAAAATAAGAATATTTGAAACATGTTTCATATTGAACTTTGACAATCAATAGATTTGAACTATGTTTTTAAAAATTGAACTTTTATATATATTTTTCTGAACTTATATTTGTTATGTTAACTTGAAATAAAAGGTTAAATAATTTGAACTTGTAAATAATTTACAAACTTTTACTTATTTTTTTACACTTATGAATATTTTGTGCAATTTAATGCAATTCGTTTATAACTTATATTACAGAACAATAAAAACTGTTGAAACACAATTAAAATTGAACTTTTACGTATTTTATTTTTGAACTTATAAATTAAAAAAAAATTAACATTTGAATTCATAAAAAAAAAGGGAAAATTGAATTAAAATTAACATTAAGCATTAATATAATATAATTCCATACGTATGATAATATAACATTCAATCGTATGATAATTAATTATTTCGTATTATTTATATATGCATGAAATAATTCCATTTTATCTTATGATAAATTAATATTACAAATAAAAAAGTTACAAAAGTATTGTAATATAACATTCAATTTTGACTTTGAGTCACAGCCCATTGTCGGCCAAGAAGGCAGCCAAGCCTAGAAAATTGAAATGCTAATATGATATTTGATTTGACATGATATGGGGTTGTGAGGTGAGTGGGCGGTGATGTAGGGTGGTGTGTCCTAGGATACCTATAAAAACTAGAATATTTGGCTCAGAGAAATTATTTATAAAGGTGTGTGCTGAGAGCAAAAAACTTTTAAACATAGTACTCCAGAGGCAATTACCCTAATATATATAAATTAATTTATAGGCACATTTCACAAATCACATGAATGAAATATATAAATTGGTTTCTGGGCACATTTACCTAGTTTTTTTACAAACTTGTATATAAATCCCATATTACACACTCCACAAAACCTCTCCTCATGACAAAAACTTTAGAAATTAGATACCCAAAAAAAAAAAAAATCCTGCAATGTTTTGATCTTGATCACCACCTGAATACATATGGGATTAATGTATGCTATTTTCGGGAAAGTGAAGAGGAGGGTAAGGGTTGCCACGAAAAAGAAAACGATTCATCAGAATCATTTAAAAGAACAAGTCAGGACATACATAAATAAGTTTTTATTTATATTTCATATTTTGAAATTAGAGATTCAATAAATTCAAAAAATAGAGGAATATATTTCTACTTTTTCAATTGCTTGTACCTCCAAATTCAATTATGAGTTTGAAAGTATTTTGATAAAATTGTAAAAAATAAAAATAATACATAAATTATAAAATATCACCATAATGAGGTGATCAAAGATTCAACTATATATGCACAACTTACAATTACAGGTTTGATCAAAAAAAAAAAAAAACAAATATACACAATATTAATTTTAGATCAATTCTATGTATAGAAGGTCCATTAATCTATACTTATATAATAACAAAATCTTATACTATTTTTAGTAATTTTTGTTTTCACCCTCAAATTTAATTACTAAATCTGTCAAATAGTACCTCTATAGAACTCTATATATTAAATATATTCTGCAAAGTTATTGAATACTTCGAACTACTCAATAAGTTCGCAACTATTCATTTTCCCCCACTATGCAAACTTTAAAATAATGTATATATATTAATTTCTTTAAATTATTCAATAAATTGATTTTTAATTTTTTTCACTTTTTTATAATTTAATATAATTACAATTTTTTGTTAAAAATCTGTTGGTTTTCTATGATATTACACTCAACATCTAAATTATGCGTAAATAAATAAGTAAAATAAACAGATATCATTATAATAAAAACTATCCGCATATCCATTTCTGCAAGCATTAGCCGGAATTACAATTACACCCCGCTACTCAATAATAATATTCTATTAACGGTGGATAAAATACCAAAAATATTAATATATTGCACCATACCAAAAATATCAAATTTATCAAAAAATTTGGTACAATAGCGATGTATAAATATAGGAATTTCAGTATACCGAAAATATTTTGGTATATAAAATATATTTCGATATATTCGAGATATAGAAAATAACATATTAAAATTTCATATATTTTTTAAAATAAATATCGGTAGGGTATTAGTATAAATATATATTGACAATTCAAAATTTTCGATATACTAAAATACCAAAACTTTCGGTATACTAAAATACCAAAACTTTCGATATACTAAAATTCAAATATATATATATACATATAACTAATTATATAATTGTGAGACAATCTCACATAAATTATATATTAATATGAATTGAAAAAATTAATAAATAACAATTAATTGGAGAATAAAATAAATTTAATTTAAATTTATAACATATTTTATCTCATATGAAAATATTATCAATATTCAATCGTGCATCGCACGGGAGAATAACTGGTATTCTTAATAATAGATAACTTTACCATTTGAAAATGAAGTATTCATAAATTTCAGATGACATATTTTTGCTTAAATATATATTTGAAATTCTTTTAGCATGAACTTAATATAAAGTTATGCATTTAAAATATATTTTATTCAAATAAATAAAGTAAATTTAAAATTCATAGTCCCAATTTTTTTATTCAAATATAACCTATATTATTAAATGGTATCGACAATAGTCTTACCTTTGATAGATTCAAACTGATTTCTTTTATAGGGTATAAATATATGTAAAACTTAATATGATGAAATTAATTTGTAATTAATAATTTTTATAATAATATTTTTAATTAAATAATGAATATCTTTTAATTTAACACATTTTAATGGAAACAAGGCACTCTCAAAATAAAATTTACAGTAAAATATATTTAACAATTTTATTTATTTGCTAAATAACATAATTTTTATTTATTTATTATATTACTAATGGATTCTAAAAATAATAATTGTATGGGAACTATATAAGTCAAAATTCATGACTTATATAGAAATTATTTATGTATTATTAATAATTTTAAAAATAATAAGAACCACAAATAAGGCCTCATAAATCGATTTCTTCATCATTATGATATTTTAAATAAAAGTAAAACAAAAATGTTAAAATGGAATTTCATCTCAAAACCCTACTTATCTTTAATAGACACAAAATTAGGTATACACATGTATTCTAGAACGTGATGAACCATTGTATATGCAATTCCCCACAGCCCAGCCCACAGGCCCACACTAACTTCTCCACCTTTGTCACCGGCTCAACTGCTCCGCTCCATCCTCTCCCACCCCCACCACCTGTAATTTGATAGGTGTAACTAATTTGTGTGTGAATTGTGTAATTATGGAGGCAAATGCAAAAGGAGAAAGTGAACAATCTCAAGCAAATCATCCCCAAATGCAACAAAGTTTTTATATATAAATCGATTTCTTCATCATTATGATATTTTAAATAAAAGTAAAATAAAAATATTCAAATGGAATTTCATCTCAAAACCCTATTTATCTTTAACAAATATAAAATTAGGTATACACATGTGTTCTAGAACGTGGTGAACCATATAATCCCCCGCAGGCCCACACTAACTCCTCCACCTCTGTATGTGTGAATTGTGCAGTTATGGAGGCAAATGCTGAAGGAGAAAGTGAACACTCTTAAGCAAATCATCCCCAAATGCAAGTGTTGATAAAAGGAATTAACTTCTATGATTAAAGAGAAATTAAAGTATAAACAAGCTGAAAGGCAAGTTGCTCGCTGAGCTGCTCGCCTGGATGCTCGCCCAAGCCCTGATGTGACGAAGCAACAAGCCCACGTTTCCGAAACTAAGTTGCTCGCCTCTTTGCTCGCTAGGTTGCTCGCCCACTTGCTCGCCTGACTCAGCGGTGGCGAGACATCAAGCCATGAAGCCAGACCTAAGGTGCTCGCCACCGTGCTCGCCGCCTTGCTCGCCCAGCCCAGAGGTAGTGAGGCATCAAACCACATGGACAAGTTCAAGGTGCTCGCTCACTTGCTCGTCATGCTGCTCGCCCAGCTGGTCGACCGTCTCTCAGGAATGAAGATACAAGATGTCTAAAAAACCTCTCGAGAGTGTATAGGTCAGCTAGGTTAAGGATAGTGGAGCAAGTAACTGAGAGGATGACAAGTGGAGGACACATGTCACCTCCAGGGGCCATGTGGCTTGTAAATAAGCCACCTCACCCTTAAGAGGGTATAAATAGGTGTAAACACCTCTTTTGTAAGGATCTGAAAATCTTAAACAAGAAATACACTACAAAATTTCTCTCTCTACATTTCTACTTCTAATTCATACTACAAATCCAATTATCATCTTTTAATTATTGTTTGAGTGATTTCCATAGATGAATTAGCCACATAATATTATAATTAGTAAAATTGCTCAACAATTTGGCGCTAGAAGGAGGGTTCGAACCTCCGTCGATCGAAGAATTCAAAATTCGTTCTCCATTTTCTTAAGAACGAACGTTCAAATTTGATAAATTTTATGAAGAACAAAATTGGAAATCTTCAAGCGTAAGTGTTCTTGGGAAAACTTTTATCTTCAAGAACACGAACTAGAAAAGATTTCCTTTAAAGGATTTACTTCCCCGACACAATCTTCATAAAAAAATGACGAGAAGTATATACGACGATTCCCATGACGAATCACGTACCACCTCGACAAGTCGGAGGTGGAAGGGGAAGAAACCGTCAGGACGCCCACAAACTGGAATGACCCGGGTCCCATGCGTTACATGTAGCTCCAGTTGGACCACAGATTGAAGCTACCATCGAGTCGATGGTTAAAACACCCGAGGACATTGAGAGGGCGATGACCACCCTTAAACAAATGCAAAGTGTTGAGCAATTTATACAATCGAAGGATTTATGTGGCTAATTGTACTAAGTAAATCACTCAATCAATAATCTATGGTTGTTAATTGGAATTATAATATGAATTGTGGATAAGAAAGTAGAGAGATAATTTCTAGTTATGTATTCCTTGTATTGGATTTTTCCGATCCTTACAAATGAGGATTTTACACCTATTTATACCCTCTCTTTGATGAGGTGGCACGTTTAAGGGCCATGTGGCCTCTGGTGGTGACAAGTGTCCTCCACTTGTCACCATCCTAATGACTTGCTCCACTAATTCTAACCATAACGTTCTACGCCTTCCCTATAGGTTCTTAGAACATCCTATGTCCCCTTCCTCGAAGTATGGCGAGCAACATAGCGAGCAATGTGGCGAGCAAATGGGCGAGCACTATGGGCTTGTTCTCAGAGTCTAGTGCCTTGTCACCCTTGAGCCGGGCGAGTAGGTTGGCGAGCAACTTGGCGAGCAACTCAGTCTTGGCCTCATGGGCTCGTTGCTCCGTGATACCAGGGCTTGGGCGAACAACTGGGCTAGCAAGCCGGCGAGCAACTGGGGAATGGCCACGTAGGCTTGTTGCCTTATCACCTCTAGGCTCCGTCGGGCATGCGGGCGAGCATCCTGGCGAGCACGTGGGCGAGCAGCCGGCCCACGTTAGCTTGCTTATACTTTAGCTTATTTATTTAATCCTCGAGTTTAGATCATTTTATCAACATTTGCCCCTCAGTATATGCTTTGATTTGATATCTTATCAAAGTATATGCTGGAGTTAGTCTACTATGCTGACGAGCAGTTGGGCGAGCAGTAAGGCGAGCAACTCAGCGAGCAGTTTTGTGCTCGTCTTTGTGCTCGCCTTCTTGCTCACTTTCTCTCTCGGCAAGTGAGGCAACGTTCCAGAAAATGAGGCATCTCCTTGTTTTGCGTGCCAATCAGTCACATGAAAAGTCGCGCCCCTTCAAAAACTTTTCAAATCTTTTGCAATTAAGGCCCTGAGACTTTTTCTCTCTTTTATTTTTACCCGAATGTATAAATAGGGCTTTCCCATCCACTGTTCATTTTCTTCCTTACTTGCTTCTTCTCTGAAATTTTCGATGATTTCAAATTTCTGAGCTTTTTCCCGGTGACCTTTGCTATTTTCATTCCGACGAGCGATTTCAGTGTTCCGATTGAAGGTAGTTCCCTAATTTCTTTTCCTTTTGTTTCTTCTTTTATATTATCCTCTTTTTTTTTTAATTTTCGTGTATCTATTTTTTGTACTTGTTCGTCGAATTCTTCGCTGAAATTTCTGATCGGAATCCCGTTGGTGATACTTGCAATCAGTAGTTAGCACATCCTAGGGTCAACTTTCTTTTTCTCATCTTTTCTCGAGCCATGTCGTCATCTTCAAGCTGGACCATCTCACACCGGAATCTGGGTAAACATCCGATTGAGGATGGCGGTCCAATAGTCGGTCTTTCCTCAGTACACTTAGTGGGATCTGAGCCCGAGTTTTTAGAGGTGGATCGCCCGTTGGAGGAGGGAGGCAAGCAGGTCAACGAGCAGGCCGGAGAGTAGTCGGGCGAGCAGCTGGGCGAGCAAGTAGTTGAGCAGCCCTCTACTCGCCCTGTTGGTGATGACCCGGAGGGTGTTGAGGTGCTCTCCAGTAGTGACGATAGTGACGACTCCATCACTGAGTGGTTCGAGTCTGTCGGCTTCCCGCAACCTCATATGTCCGAGAGGTCCATTCCCGAAGGTGTTGCGTAAGAGTTCGACTGGAGAGCGTATTATGAGCGATACGCCGCCGATTTTCTGACTCCTCCTCGACAATATTGGGAACTTGAAGAAGGTGACCGCACAAACTACAAGGCGAACACTGTGGTGAGCACCATCGATGAGGATGATCTTGACCACATCCTGAGGGAGTATCACATTCCCTGTGACGTTACGATGTATGCTCCTCGGGAGAAGGAAAGAGCTGACTGCCCTCCGGAAGGCTTAACAACCATAAAAGT
Source organism: Prunella vulgaris (assembly GCA_026898435.1). Taxonomy (NCBI): domain Eukaryota; kingdom Viridiplantae; phylum Streptophyta; class Magnoliopsida; order Lamiales; family Lamiaceae; genus Prunella; species Prunella vulgaris. The sequence continues at coordinate 19,873 of JAPKLY010002282.1, read as the reverse complement.
GCATACTTTGGCCGCTGGTGTAACGTTACCCCTTCACCCTCTCATTGGGCATTTTTTGGGAAACGACGGGTTTAGCGATCACACAGCTAACACCCAATGCCTGGACATACTTGATATCACTCTGCACGGCCTTTGCCTTGGAAAAGTATAAGGATCGCCTGACCCCTAAAGAGGTGAACTACACACTTTGCCTTAGCAAGTGTTCCGAGGAAGGCCAGGGTTACTATTACCTTAAGGCAAGGAGCGATATGAAAATCCTTGAGGGACTGCCCAACAAGGTGAGGGATTGGAAGGAGCAATTTTTCTTTATTGGCGGCGACTGGCGGGCACCGGACAATAATGAAGGATTTGGGGGGCGTATTATGTTGCAGACTGAGTTTGGCGAGTTGCAGCGTAGGACTTGTTTGTACTTAAAATTTTGTTTTTCGATATTGTGTCTAATATCCTTTGTTCTTCTTGCTTGCAGGCTTGATCCCTCAGTGTTGGAAGAAGACGAGTCTTTCTGAGGAGTTCAAGTTTACTTGTATCCTCGTCTGCCGTCGTAACAAGAAGGACATGACGTTTGAATATTTGAACAAGTCCAGTTGTCGCATCGCTTCGGGGTTGATCATAACTCCTCACCACCTACGAGCTCAAGTTGCTCGTCCTGTAGGTAAGGCTGTCTTATACTTTGAGATTTTATGAAAAATTTGTAACTTTTTCCTTGTCTCTTGGTGTGTGTAGTGCCTGAGGTTACCATCGCTATCCCTCCGTCCTTCAAGACTTTGAACTAGAGGTTCGGGATGGCTAGAACTAAGAGAGATCCGCCCTCCGTTGTGTTAGCTGCTCAAGTGGCTGCCAAGACGACCAAGAAGGCCGCTGGTACTAGGCCGAGTACCCGATCCACTGCTCCTCGAGCTCCTCGGGTGGACGATCGACACGCTCCCAGCGGTTCCCCTAGTGGTGGCAGCCGTCAGTTGCAGCGAGGCGATGGCTCACGCGTTGAGCGTGAAGATGACGCTGCCAAGAGGTTACGGGTCACAAGATCTTTGGCATCTGGGGGCCCGGGCCGGACCGAGGTTCCGGAGTCTACTCTTCCTGCATCTGCCGTCACGTCTACTGCTCCTGCCCCCATACGGTCTGTTGGGCAGTTGTTAGACATCTCGATCCTTGGATGGGATCAAGACCTAGCAGCTGGGTAACATTCTTATGCCTTGAGCATACTTATACTTAGAAAAATTTTATTTCTCTAAGTGTCTTCTTGTATGAACCTGTATGCAGGTATGACCCTTCAAGTTATCAGCATCGTAGTCCAGCCGTGCATTAGTTCACGCTCGCTCGGCCTCCGAAGTCCCTTAATGATCTTAAGGGTTCAACTCGCTTGGCCGTTAAGTCTGCCGTTCGCCACTGGACTCAGCCTCAAGATGCCATCATTCAGCACCAGTCCCTTACGGATAACATCCGTACAGCTACGCATCATACCAGCGGTGCCCTCTTCACTGCACAACGTGCCCTTGAGCAAGCTGTGACCTTGGAAAAGGCTTACGCGGTGCTGACAGATAGTGCGAGGAAAGAGAGGGATGATGCGAAGAAGAAAATCGCTACTGCGGAAGCCAAGGCAAAAGCCTCTTTGGACGCCGAGCAGTTGGCTATTGCAAGTGTTGAGAAGGCTCAAGCCGAAGCTGATGTTCTCCAGGCCGAGCTAGCAAGTGTTCGATCTCAACTGGAAGAAGGCCGGATTGCTCGTGGGGAAGGTCGCCGAATTGGAGAGAGATCTTCAGGCAACCCGGACCGAACTTGCTGACCTCAAGGCTGCGCACACCGACTGTTACATCACCGATGCCGGTGCTAATATACGAGCCGAGTCTTCTGATTTTGGTTTCATTTATGCCTTCGCCGAGAACCTCCAGGCTTATCACCATGCTGTTGGTGAGAACGAGGACCCCTGGACAGCCTTGAAGAATGAGTTCATTGATTTCCTTACCGAACGTCCACTTAGGGATGGTTTGGTCATCGACATTGGGGACCTCGAGGAAATGGGTGTTGATTTGAGCGTCGTTCCTCCTACTCTCAAGATCGTTGGTGGGAAATACCCACCCATTCAGATCGATGTTCAGGACGACGCGATGGTGGATACCGAGGGTTTGTCCCCATTCGAAGTCCTCCCTGGTCTCTCTCCTTCAGGCGCCGGCGGACAGGCGGGCGACCACTCCGGCGAGCAGCCCAGCGAGCAGGCTGGCCAAGGTGATGGACAAGCTAGCTCCCAGACTGGCGAGCAAGCTGGCGACCAGCCTGGCGACCAGTAGAGAGTTAGGGATTTTCTTCTTTTTGCTTTTGCTCTTCGTTTGCAACTTTTTGCTTCTTACGCCCTCGAAGGCGCTCCACATGTACTTGAACCTCCTTTTGATATTAATGAACTTGCAGTCTCCTTTTTATTGGGTTTGCTTGCGTTTGTAGTAATGTATGTGTCTAAGTTATTTAGTGCTCATTTTTTTATGTACGGTGTTTCAATTGATTCGTCTTACTTTTCCTTTTTACGGAATCACGAATTTACACCTCATTTTTCATCTCTTTGGATGTAGGCTTATTGATCGGTAAGGACTCCCTTTTAATGGTATAACCTTAGGGTTAGTCTCAATACCTTGCCTTTATTATGGACTCATAAGTCTTGTGAGCTTATAACTTGAGACATCTTTTGATACACCAATTTGAAAGGAAACCTCCTCTTTATTCAACATAATAATGACTTTATAGATTTGTCTTCATCTAACACGAACCTGCTTGCCCCTATACATGTTGGGCGAGCAAGGTTTTCAAAGAAAATTTACACAAGTCTTCACTGGTAGAATTTCTTGAGATGCTCCGCGTTCCACGTGTATGCCGAAGGGTTGCCTTGCATATCCTCCAGGTCATACGTCCCATTTGGCCAACTTTTTGTTACTTTGAACGGACCTTCCCATTTCGGACCAAACACTCCAGTCGGGGCTGCTAGTATCCGTCTCATCACCAAATCGCCGATCTGGAACTTTCTGTCCTTTACTTGTGAATTGTAATACTTTTCGGCCCGTCGCTTATAGACCGCATTTCTCAATTCTGCCGAAGTTCTTATTTCTTCAATCAAATCTTTTTCTACCGCCATATCATGTTCATTTGCTTCCTCATCGTATTTGATTATCCTCCCACTATGCCAAAAACAGCTTAAGACAACAGGGAAAAGACAACGGGTAGTTGTTTTACCCGTTGTCTTAAGATCGAAACCCGTTGTCTTAAAAATACCCGTTGTGGTAATTTTAGAAGTGCGCTGAAAGACAACGGGTTTAATCCCCCGTTGTCTTTACCCGTTGACATAAATTATTTAATTTTATTTTTTAATTGAATTGGTACCGAGTATAAAAGGACACTTAGAAAAATTAATCTTATTTTTCCTCCCTCTTCTATGTTCATTTCCGTGCCCCTCTTATCTTCTCTTTCACCAGCCGTGCCCTAGCTTCGTGCTCCTCTCCTCTTCTCTTTCACCAGTCGTGCCCTAGCTGTGTAATCTCAATTTCCTCTTCAAATCCTCCAAAAAAAATTTGTTCTTAAACCCTAGAAAGCCTCAATTTTACACCCTGCGTAGTAACACGCCCAATCAGGAGACCACCAAAACTACCGCGTTGAACACAAAAGAAACCGGTGGTGGAGGCGACGATGGCGGCAACGGAGATGACGGCCAGCCGGGAAAGAGTAGTGAGCTTTTGCTGGAATGGTTAAATTTCAATTCAGATGATGCAAAAATGGTTATTGTGGCGTTGGCCGTATCTCTGGCCTTCAGGTCATTTATCGCTGAGCCTAGATTTATTCCCTCATTGTCTACGTAGCCCACATTGGACGTTGGAGATAGAATTGTTGCTGAGAAGGTGAAATTTGTTGGTTTAATTGAAGCTTTAATTAATTCATTTTTACTGTACGAGTGATTCTCTTGAGAGATTTCAGCTTTTATGTATTCAATCAACAAGATAATTGCTATTTTCAGCTGCAATTGTGAAGTTCATACTGCATTTGTAGAGGTGAGTTTTGAAAAAACTTCCCCTGTTCTTGTGTTGGAATTTAAATGGTTGTTATGTCTGGCAGGCATGGCTGAGTTCACAGCGTGGTATTCTCTGGGATTTGCACTATTGTAATGAAGCATTCCTATTTTTTTGTTATCTTACAAATGATTATGCTAAATATGAAGATTAACATAGACTGATATTATGGCTATGACACAATTGAGTTGGCTTTTTGTGTGTGTTTGTACTTTGTTATTGGGAGACTACACAGCCTTAGGTGGAGAGAATAGCGAGCCGGAGACAGTGATGTCGCTTGAATAAAAATTTAAAGAAGTATATTATAGTGTTAAGTTTCTGCTCGTCATTTCTTAAATATGTTCAGCTTTATAGATTGTTGGAGCTATCTGCCATATCGTTAATCATAGGCTAGTGCTGTATCTGAGTTCTTGCGGTGATTTGATTGGTCAAATGCTATAACTGGGTTCATCTTTAAATTCATAGAGACCTATGGAGACATATTTTAGTTTGTTTTGTACTGCTTCTCTGTACACTGAGCTTGAACTTGATGCTAAATGAGCTAGTGCGGATCAAGGCATCAATATGCCCTTTGTGCTTGATGCTTTCTGTTCAACTTTGATGAAGTATATTATCACAGGATTGCATGCATTGGATGGATGGTTAGGATGATAATTGTGTATAGAAGAATTGTGTTAAATAACAAGCACAAATTGCTTATCTATGTCATACCCTTTGGTTCCTATGAAAATAATCAGATTGATGTATTCAGGTGTTATCCATAATTAATAATTGATTTCTCTTGTTAGTTATCTGAAATGAATCAGCAAAGCAGTTGTTTAATGCATCTGTTAGTATGGAATGTGTAGTTTGATCTTAATTATATTGCTAATGTTTATAAAGTGAATGGCTTGCCAGTATTGTGAACATGGACAAATGTGTGTTGTGGGAAGGAAAGTTAATATGTCCAACAATTAGGGAAAATATTAAATAGAAGAATGACAAAGGATTGCTATTGCATGCATGGAAATCAACATCTGATATATATAAAGTTGAGGCTTTTGATAGATGGAGGTTCTCAATGGACTTGAGGGGAATGAGTTGAACTTGTAGGGAAAAGGGATCCAAGTGGTGTTTCTATCTTAGCATGTATAGTGAAATTGGTGCCGAAATATTGAAACCACTGGTCATGCAGGACAAAAGTTCAAAGTGAAATGCAACTGGTGTAATATACAATGGCCAAAATTAAAAGACTTGTGAGTGGAAAAAGTTTGCTGAAGTAAGTATTCTTCTTTTTAAAATTATGTAATAATTGTATGTTTATCAACTTTAAAGGTTTCTAACATTATAAATTTTGTCATATTATAGGAATGTCCACCTATAGAGGAGGAAAATACACATGCTTATGTAAAGTTCCAGCTCCTACTGAAAATCACTGAAAACAGAAGTGGAGAGGCTGCTAAAGGGGATCATACAGAGTCGAAAAAACTGCGGTGAAATCGGCCGAAACAGCTCCTATGGGAACGATTTACTAGGATTGCTGCTGAATGAAATGCAAAATAAGAGGTCTGCCAGCCTCAACTTGCAACTCATCATGGATGAATGCAAAACCTTCTTCTTCGTTGGCCACGAGATGACGTCGCTTTTGCTTACGTGGACCCTCATGCTCCTTGCGAGCAATCCCTCCTGGAAAGATAAAGTGAGAGCTGAGGTCCAAAACGTCTGCGATGATGATTTTCCGCCCTCTCTTGAACACCTACCCAAGCTCACTTTGGTAAGAAAATTTTATGTTTTTTTTTCTTTATAATTTTTGATATAATAGGTTTATTTCAAGAATTTATATGAATGAAAAATGATATATTTTATAAGTTTTTGTAATATTTTCAAAATTTATACTTTTAAAAAACTTATGAAAATATCACTAACTCTTACGCAGTTCAAATGTATAATAACCACTTAAATGTTGTGCATTCTTCTACAAATTTAACGCTGCTTTGTTTTGCAATAAGTCTAATTAATTTTGGGGCCTAAGTTTTTCTTTCTAAATTTAATGTTTTATTAATTTTTTTTTCTTCAAGAAACATTTGTAAGTTATTAATTTAAGGCAATATAACTGCTAATGTAGTTGACAATCTGGAGCATGTAAGTTATTTTGTGTTTTTAATTTATTCCTTCTTTTCTGGAAAACATTTATCCCTGTTCACATGCGTTCAACAGAGTGAGATCAAGTCAAAAGAAGTTGATCTCAAAACATCAGCAAATGCATTTGTGGAGAAGGAAAAAGAACTTATCAACAAAATTGAAGAGTTAGATGGAAAGCTGGAAAACAGTGCTCATTCTTGTGAAAATGAAGTAGGTAAAAACTACATTACAGTTCATTTCTTTGAACGGGGTTTGATATTAAGTACTCTTGTCAATATGTTTAGGCAGCAGCAAAGCTTTCTTTTGCACAATTTGCGTATTACTTTTAGGAATACCTTAAAACTTTACTACTCAACTCACTGTCCTGTTTCTGATGATTAGGCTAAAAAAGATTAATTTTTGTATAGAAACGTAGGCTGATTAGCTTGAAAAGAATCATTTTATGGTCAGATGTAAGCAGTGTTTCCATAAGTAGGCTCCGCAAGATCTGGTTTAATTAAGTAAGTGGACATAATTGAGGAATATATTTATGTACTTCATTTAATATCCTACTGGAAAATGGAAATGCATTTTTTATCTTATTAAAGGGTCATTAAGCTAGAATTGACCAATCTTATTTATTATTTTATTTGTACGTTTAATTTTCTTTCAATTGTTACCTCTTTCGAAGTTTGTTAATTCCTTCAGAATCTTGTAGATGGATGGGAGTGAAATTGTTATTGACAGACCTCGATCTAGTCTTCATAGTAGAAAGGTTTGTGACATATATTTATCTTATTCAGTGTGTACTCGTGTTTGGCCTGTGCTTGTATATTTTGCTAATTCACTTTTATTTCTGAAGACATTATTTGATTATATAGTTTTGATGTTTTCATTCTTTTTTCATTTTGTAGGAATGACTTGACTTGAGATAGAAGATGGGAGATGAAATAGATGATATTGGAATTAGTAGCTAGGTTCTTGTACTTTTGTAATATTTTCATAAGTTATATTGTCAAATTATACGTTATTAATTTTACGTGAGTTGAGTAAATTATCTAGAATTTTGTATGTGATGATTGTATTATGAAATTTAATAATATATTATGAATTTTTAATTATAATTTTATGGTATATATCTTTTGTTACTTAATTAGGCTTTAAATTTACATAAATTGTATATTACAAAAAAAAAATTAAGCACTTAAGACAACGGGTAATACCCATTGTCATAGGCTCATAATCTGTTGTGATTACAATAAATGACAACGGGTTGTTGTATTTACGACAACAGTTGATTTCGTTGTCGTACACATTTATAACAACGGTTATTTGAACTTATAACAACAGTTAAAACCCGTTGACTTTTAAATTTACGACAACGGTTATATATAGTTACGACAATGGGTATTCACCGTTGTTATAAACATTTAAGACAACGGTGAAAAACCCGTTGTCAAAAGGCTAGACCTACGATAACGAGTCGATCAACAACGGGGAAAAAATAGCTACGACAACGGGGAATCCCCGTTGTCGTAGCCCTTTTTTGGCATAGTGTCCATGTCCGATGTTGGACCTCCACTGGGATGACTGCTTCAACTCCGAAAGCCATTGTGAACGGTATCTTCCCGGTACTTGTTCTATAGGATGTCCTATAAGTCCATAGGACCTCCGGCAGCTCATCGGCCCAACTGTCCTTTCTTTCTTCCAACCGGATCTTCAGGATGTGCTTCAAGATCTTATTCACGGCTTCGACTTGTCCGTTTGACTGAGGATGATACGGCGTGGAGTAATGCTTCTTGATGTCCCATGATGAGCAGAAGTCTCTTAACTTACTTCCATCGAACTGTCTTCCGTTATCCGTGACTATTGACTGTGGTAACCCAAATCTGCATACCAAGTTTTTCCAAATGAAGCTTATCATCTTTTCTTGGGCTACAGTCGTTAATGCTTCAGCTTCGGCCCACTTAGTGTAATAGTCCACGTCCACCACTACAAATTTTACTCCACCTTTTCCGGGAGGGAATGGGCCGATCAAGTCGATACCCCATTTAGCGAATGGCCACGGACTATATACTGATTTCAACTCTTGTGCCGGGGTGTGGATACTTGGAGCGAACTGTTGGCACTTCAAGCATCTTTTAGCATATCTGATAGCATCCTTCCGTAGTGTTGGCCAATAATACCCTTGCCTAATAGTTTTGTAGGCCAGGGCTTGCCCCCCGGCGTGGGCTCCACATATTTCTTCATGGATTTCTTCTAACACCTTTTGACCTTCCTCTGGGGAGAGACATTTGAGTAATGGAAGTGAGATTCCTCTCTTGTACAATTGCCCCTCAACCATCGTGTATCTAGCAGCTTGCTTCACAATCCGTCGTGCTTCCCATGGATCTCCCGGCTGTTCTCCGTTGGACAAGTATTTACAGATAGGTGTCTGCCAATCATCAGTAGTCACTTGCTGGCTGTTGACCATTTGTTGCCCCCTCTTCAACACTTGATTAATATAATCAAATGTTGAAGGATTAGTTAGCTTCGTGACCACCACCTCTGAGATGCTTGGCTGTCCGGTGCATGTAGCCAACCGAGCGAGACATCCGCTTGTGTGTTTTCCAGTCGAGGGATTTGCTCGATGTACACCTGGTCGAACTTGGATATCAGGTATGCGACGATCCTTTGATAGATGATCATCTGCCGGTCCTTCGCCTCGTATTCACCTTGGACTTGAGATACTATTAGCTGCGAATCTACGAAAATTTGAAGTCTGGTTGCCCCCACAGCTAATGATAGTCTCAATCCCGCAATAAGTGCTTCGTATTCGGCTTCGTTGTTGGTTGCTAGGAAGTCGAACCTTATTGCTGAGGTGAATACTTGTTTGTCGGGACTTAAAAGGACAACACCTGCTCCGGCTGCGGAACTTGTTGCTGAGCCATCTACATAGAGGTGCCATGAGTATATACGTCCCCTCGTCGGATCTTGAGGGTAGGTTAGCTCTACTATGAAGTCTGCTAGAGCGTGCCCTTTGATCGCTGTTCGGGGTGCGTATGTTATACCATACTGGCTGACCTCCAGTGACCACTTTAATAATCGTCCGGTAGTATCGGGTCTATGTAAGACTTGTCTCAAGGGGAAAGTTGTTAAAACTTCCACTTGATGGTCGAAGAAGTATGGTCGGAGCTTCCGCATGCTCATCACCAATGTATACGCCAACTTCTCCATTGGGGAGTACCAGAGCTCTGCCTCATGTAGCACTTGGCTAACATAGTATATCGGCAGATGTGTCTTGCCTTCCGGACGCACCAAGGCTGAGCTTATGGCTACTTCTGATGCTGCCAGGTATAAATACAACTATTCCCCCGGCACCGGCTTTGACAGGATCTGGGGATTGCTGAGGTAACTTTTTATAACTTCAAATGCCTTTTGGCAAGCATCCGTCCACACATAGTTGGTCTTCCCGGTTCTCTTGCAGATGCCTTTGCCTTTGATAGACTCGAAGAAGGGTCTATTCTTATCTCTGGATCTGGATATAAATCTGTTTAGTGCCGCGAGACATCCGGTAAGTCTTTGAACAGCCGGTACATCCTTCGGTGGTCCCATCTCCAAGATGCATTTAACTTGTGAAAGGTTAACTTCTATACCCCGTTGACTTACTAGATGTCCCAAGAACTTACCGGATTGCACTCCAAAGCTGCTCTTCTTCGGGTTAAGTTTCATGTTATACGCCCTCATGATGTCGAACGCTTGTTTAAGGTGCTCCAGATGGTCTTCTTTTCTAAGACTCTTCACTACAATGTCGTCAATATATACTGTTGGTCCCAAAGGCAGGTTTTAGGGAAGAATATTTTTGAACAAGTCTAGAAGGGGGGGGGTTGAATAGACTTGTAAGGATTCAAAAACCTTTTTCAAATTATTTCGGATTATTCAGAAAACCAGCAGACTACTTGAGGTAGTCTGAATTTGAAAGTAGTGCGCTGTGAATAGTGTGGAAACATTTTTAATGAAAATCAGTTTTTAGGTGATGTGAACGATTTAAGAGCAGAAATAAATAAGACGAGACACAGGGAATTTATAGTAGTTCGGACCAACTGTCCTACATCCACTCTCCTCAATCCAACTTGGACTTGAGGGGCTCTCCACTAACTCACTTACTCACTCACTTACACAGTTCGAGAGTACTACTCTCTTACAAATTGTCAATGCTACCATTGCAATTGACTTCTCACAGCTTCTACAAAGCTTTTACAAAGAATAAGTATAAATGGTGTTTTTGAGTGCAAGTGATAATATCTGACAGAGTTTCGGCTAGTTTAATATGCGTGTAAAATCCGATCCTGAAATTATCACTATTACTCTAATTTATAGGGTCAAATAACTAGCCGTTGGGATGGACTAGAAATCTGAGATCCTATAATCTCATATTCAATCAATCATTGTGATTGATTGAATCTCCTTCTTGATTCCCGTCAATCTTCGCGATCTACAATCAATCAAGTTTGTCCCCTTGATTGATTGATCTTCTATTCTGGGAATCTTCCTTCTATGTCGCAAGTCATCCCTTAAAATGATTCTGAAGAATCTGGGCTGAGCACAAGACCTCAGCTGATCTGTCTCCTCAGCTAGTGTACCAGTCTGCTGATACTTGGACCTCAGCTGATGTGCAAGTCTGCTGGTGTGCACCTCAGCTAGTCTTCTTGACTTCGTCTGAATACGTCCTATATCCAAGGTCCTTGTCTTGTCTGCGACGTGCTCTCAGCTGATCAGCTAATCTTCTGATATCAGTTGATCTGCTCTTCAGCTATCAACTGATGTTAACTTCTCTGATGATCTGCTCTCGATACTCCAGTGTCAGCTGCTTAAATCTTCTGTCCTCTAAAACCGGCTAAGTCCTCAAGGTCTCGGCTGGTCTTCTCTTCTATGATAGCTTCGGATCTTCTAGGCAGTAAGGTAGATTCCCCCTCACTCGAACCTATATAATCCTAACTACTCATCAGCTGACTAACATGTTCAGCTGGTCCTATTACAAGCTGATTGGTTTATTATATCATCAAAACATCTAACACAGATATCCTAACAAGTTCCCCCTTTTTGATGATATCAAAACCAACTCAGCTGATCTCAACAGATAAGCATATTCAATCAAAATCAAGATCAACATAGGACAGAAAAGAAGATCTTTAAGTAAGATCTTTAGACAGAATCAAAAATGCAGCTGACAACAAGAAGTTGTCTGGAATCATAAAACTTTATTAAATCAAAAGAGAGTACAATCAAAGAAAAGTACCTAAACCTCAGCTGGCTCAGCTGGACTATTACATGAGAAGAGGTCTTCTGCTGCTGAGAGGAACTTGCAACCAGTCCAGGAATCTCTTCTCTATCTCCTTCAAAGCTGGCAGGGAGTTGTCAGAAAGTTGATGAAAGAGTTGAGTAATCTGCAGCCAATGCTTCCTGATTTCCACCCAATCTATCTTCCCACTCTCATCAGTTGGGGTTGGAAGATACTCAATCTCAGGCAACTCTGGCTGAACTTCCACCTTAAGCATTTCTTCAGTGATAGCTCTGAAGAATTTAGGAAAAGTCTCCTTCAACCAGTTTCTGAAATTAGCATTTTTCTCTCTTTCTCCTCTGGTATCTTCTCCTCTGAGGACATAGAAGTGGATAGTCTTCCAGAGATCCACCAGCTCATCAGACAATTGATTGTAAAACATATCAATTGGTCCATCAACTAAAGGCTCATTTGGATCTCGGATGAACTTTCCACTTCTAGTCCTGCTGCCTTGAGAGACTATTTTCCCTTGCTTCTTCAGTTTCCTCTGATAACGCCTCTCAAGCTCATCATTCATCTCTCTTTCCTGCCTCTTCCTCCTCTCTTCTGGAGTTTCTTTCTCAGCTAGCTGCAACTCCTTAGCCAGCTTTTCATCTAATTCAGCATTCATGATTCTTTTCTTCTTCTCCCTTTCTTCAGCAACAACCTCTTGTCTCTGCAATGCCTCAGCTATTTTCTGAAACCTTAGCTCCTGAGTTTTCTGAGCAGCATACTTCCTGGTGTTGATATAATCTTCAACATTCTCTATTCTAGCAGATAGAACCCCTTGATTGTCCACCAAAAGAGCTCTCAGAGAGGCCATCTCAGCTTGCAGAGCAGCAATAGCAGCTGAGTTCTTCTCTTCCCCCTTTTTGATATCATCAATGACCGAAGTAGAGGGTAGAGAAGTAGGGAGGTTATCCACAACGGCTTTAAGGTCCTCTTGACCGTGTTTGCACTCAACAATTTGCCTTTCCAACCTTTCGGAGACCAGTCTGAATCTCTCGGATTCAGCAGCAAGAGAAGCAGATGCATCATCAGTGAAAGCCCTGGCAGTTGTCTTGAAGTTCTGGAGAGTTTGGAAGAATTCAATCCGGGTAGCATACAAGCTGTCCTCCATAGCTTCCTTCAGCTTGTTGCGATGGTCCAGCAGGACTTGATGAACTTGTCTTTCAATCAGAGAGGGGGCAGCAGACTTAGCAGCTAGAAGAGTAGCTTTGACCTCCCTGATGTGGTCATCAAAATAATCCTTCAGTTGATCCAAAAGTGCAAGGGTTACCTGATCAGCTGGGGAGATCTCAAAGCTTGCTGCCGGAGGAATGAATTCAGTCTCAGCTGTTTCAGGACAATCCAGTGCCACCCCATCCTTGAGCAATAATGCATGGGCCACCTTCCTCAACCCTTCAGGGGATGTCAGCTGGGATGGAGCCTTAACTTCCAAGGCATCCATCAGGATTTCTTCCCACTCTGTAAACGCTGCTTCCCCCATCTCCTCTATCAGGGCCAGAAAGAAGGTAACTGGCCCTTCTCTAGCTTGTGCCCAGGCAAGACCATCAGCAAGTATATCTTGATAGGCTGGATAAGGGTTAAGTTCTGGGATGTAAAGGGAAATGTGGGCAAGGGCAGATATGATCATCCCTCATTCAAGAGGCCCCTTTGAACGATGGTGAGATAGGCGAGCTTGTTTGGCCATTTCTGTGGGGGAGTTGGGGTTATCAAGGTTGATGGGTTCAGGGTGAGAGGGTTTGGGAATAGCTGAAGGCTCGCCAGAGGTAGCTATCTCCTCTGGTTCATTGCCGATTGGGATTTGTGAGGGTGAAGGATCTGCTGGGGTAGTAGAGTGTCGGGAAGGGTCAGAGAAAGGAGTAGGTGAAGCTGACCTGATGGGTGAGGTAGCTAAAGGTGTCTCTGCTGATGGAGCATCTCCAGAGGAATGTAGAACCTCTGTCTCAGCAACTGAGGGATCAGCTGATTCCCTCTCTTCTGACTCTTCTCCTTCTCCATCAGAGCCAGAGGCAGAAACTTCATCTGAATCAGCTCTCTCAGCTGATTCCTCAACAGCCTGCTCTTCTTCTTCATCAGAAGACACATCAACTAGCAGAGTAGCCCTTTCTGCTGAAGATTGTTTCTTCTTCAAACTGCTCAGCACAGCAGTATCATCATCCTCATCTGAATCAAAGGAGAGCTTCCTTTGAACAGGAGTGGTTTCCTTCTTAGATTTCTTCTTTTTCCCTCCTCCAGCAGGCTTTGAAGCCTTCCTCTTCTGCTTCTTTCCAGCAGAAGGACCAGGGGCAGCAGCAACTGGATCAGCTCTGGAATCTGAGTCTGCTGGTCCAATGATATCTAAGTTGCTTCCCCTCTGGAACTTGGTGTGGTTGTACTCAACAACCCATTCCTCATCCCACTCATGCTGGGGCAGCAGATGATTCAGGAGGATAGTGATCTTGGTGGCCATGCAACACTTTGATTTGAAGCTATAAACATGTTGCCCATTAACCTCCTTCGCAACACACCTCTTGGACTCATGTTCCAGCCGGAACCATAGCAGACTCACCCAGTCTGCTTGCACCCCATCAAGAATCATGCGGGCCACACTTAGGCGAAGTTTGGTAATGGCGTCCAAACTTCCCTGTTCCGCCAAGATTACCTTGGTCACCACATCCATCAAAAATCAGAAACGCCTCCTCAGCATGGACTTCTTCAGATTCGTGGTGGTGTCCCTGAGACTCTTCCTGGCCATTAACTTAAAAGTTTCCAGGTAGTCGGCTTCTTTGTATTTGTGAGGTTGGACACCAGTGGAGGATAGGCCAAAGAGATCAGCAACTGCATCCTTCGAAATAACAACAGTCTGACCGTCAATCAAGGAGCCTATAGAGTTTGGACGGAACTGGGCCTTAAGAAGGAATTGGAAGGCATAGAAGTTTAGGGTTTTATGGTCAGGGGGGGTCATGGAGATGCAGGTTCGGAGATTGTGATGTTGCAATAGGTTTAGGATTTCTCTAATCTCAGGAACTCTCGTTGTGTCGAAATCAACACACATCTCTGCATACATCTTTTCCTTAAACAATTTTTGCATAGCCTTGGATGCCATACCTTCAAAGCAGAAATTAAATGCAAAGAGAATAATATGCAGGAATACTACGGGCAGAAAGATTATGAGCAGAAGGTTTTCAGAAAGAAGTTTAAGGGGTATATATAGTAATCGAAAGATATGAGCAGATTTTCCAAAATTTAAACAAATCAATTTTGATCGTAGATTTGTATTTTGCATCACACAAATCAAAGGTCCAAAATAGATAACCTTTGAGAGTTTTGGAGGTGATGCGTGGGTGTCAGGGTTTCGAAAGGTTTTGACCGCCCAAAAGATTCGCCTTTTTGAAGAAGGTAATGATGAAAGCGCTTTTTAGTGAAATTTTAGACGGTGAGAAATTAATTACTTCTGACACCTTATTTTGAAAAGGTAATAAATCCCCGAATTTTCGTAAGAGAAAAGATTTGATTGCCAATTTTCTAAAATAATTTTAGAAATTAGGGATTTATTAATTTTTTAAAAGATTTGATAAATAAAATAAAATTTTAAAAACCGACACAAAGATCATAGAAATACTTATCGAGAATCTGACGTGGCAAAGTCAGCTGATAAGAGCGATCCTCATGAAAATCTTTTCTGCTCATCTGGGTCTTTAATGTCAGCTGACATGAACCAGCTGAAGCAAAGTGGCCTTGTCTGACTTTCATAACTTATCTCTGTATCAAGTTAGACATAACAAGGTAGAGAAAAGAAAGGAAAGAATAAGAAGACATACCAGATCAGCTGATGTGAGGATCAGCTGATTACTTTAGCAGAATAGTCCTCAGCTGGGTACCAGCTGACTACCCAATTACCCAAAAACTTTCTTTCTATAGAACTGCTCCTCCATCTATCATTCCTAATTCTGCTACTAATTCTCTGAATCTTACCTCTGCTAAAGGTTTGGTAAGCACATCTGCTCTCTGCTTCTCCGTATGAATCTTCTCCATCCTGATATCTCCCTTCTCAGCATGATCTCGAAGAAAATGGTGTCTTATGTCCACATGCTTGCATCTAGTATGGAGAACTGGATTCTGAGTAATGGCTATTGCGCTTGTGCTATCACAGAAGATGGGTATCTCTTCTGTGATCACATGGTAGTCCCTCAGCTGTTGTCTGATCCAGAGCAGCTGAGAACAGCAACTACCAGCAGCCATGTACTCTGCCTCTGTTGTGGAAGTAGCTACTGAAGTCTGTTTCTTGGAGAACCAAGATATCAGCTTACTTCCCAGAAACTGACATGTGCCAGAGGTTGATTTCCTATCAATCTTGCACCCTCCATAGTCAGAGTCTAAGTACCCACTCAGCTGAAAGTTGTCATCAGCTGGGTACCAGAGGCCTAGATTGTAAGTACCCTTCAAATACTTAACAATCTTCTTTGCTGCTTCCAGATGAGATTTCTTAGGATTTGCCTGAAATCTTGCACACACCCCTACTGCAAAGCTGATATCAGGTCTGCTGGCAGAGACATACAGCAGAGAACCAATAAGTCCCCTATAGTGTGTCTGATCCACTTTCTCACCAGCTTCATCTGGATCCATGCTAAAGTTTGCCATCATTGGAATCTTAGCTTCTCTGCTGCTACTGACTCCAAACTTTTCTATCAAATTCTTGGCATACTTAGCTTGGCTAATGAAAGTTCCATTGGACAACTGCTTCACCTGCAGTCCAAAGAAATAAGTCATCTCCCCCATCATAGACATTTCAAACTTGCTGGTCATCAGCTTGCTGAACTGATCACATATCTGCTTGTTAGGGGAGCCAAAGATGATATCATCCACATAGATCTGCACTAAGAGGATATCATCTCCATCTTCTTTTCTGAACAAGGTTTTATCTATCTTTCCTTTACTGAATCCACTATCCAGTAGGAACTGTGATAGAGTATCATACCAAGCTCTAGGTGCCTGCTTTAATCCATATAAAGCCTTCTGCAACCTATAAACCTTGTTCCCAATCTCAAATCCTGGTGGCTGTTCCACAAAAACTTCTTCTACCAGGATTCCATTCAGAGAGGCTGACTTGACATCCATCTGATATACCTTGAACCCTTTGAAAACAGCATAGGCCAGAAACAATCTAATGGCTTCTAGTCTTGCCACAGGAGCAAATGTCTCATCATAGTCAATCCCCTCTGACTGTGAATACCCCTGGGCTACTAGCCTTGCCTTGTTTCTAACCACTACATCATTTTCATCCTTTTTGTTCTTGAATACCCACTTAGTGCCTATGACCTTCTGATGTTTGGGCCTCTCCACTAGAGTCCAAACTTCTTGTCTTGCAAATTGATTTAGCTCCTCTTGCATAGCTACAATCCAGTTTGGGTCTTCAAGAGCTTCATGGATGTTCTTGGGTTCTATCAGAGACACATAACAGCTGAATTGAGCACCCAAGTTTAGCTTTCTTCTGGTCTGAACACCTACACTTGGGTCTCCTAGAATCTGTTCAGCTGGGAAATCAGACAACGTCTTCTTGCCCCTTTGAGGTGCTATAGTTTGCTCCTCTTGGGTCTTATCTGATATTCCCCCTTGGTTAGTGTCAGGAGTCAATGTGCCATCATCTGGTGCTGATGAGGACTTATCAGCTGATTTGGGCTCATCATCTGAATCTGAGTCTGATTCTATCCTAGGTACCACTACCTTAATCAGATCTGGCTTGTCTGACAGATTCAGTTGATCCATCTCATCTGCTAGCTTCTCCTTGCTGTACTCATGAAAAGATTCATCAAATACAACATGGGGTGTCTCCTCCACACAGAGAGAGACTTTATTAAAGACTCTATAGGCTTTGCTACTTCCAGAATATCCTAAGAATATTCCTTCAGCAACCTTAGCATCAAAAGTCTTTAACTTAGTCTTTCCATTGTCATGGATGAAACACCTACACCCAAAAATATGAACAGAGGAAAGATTAGGAGTTTTACCCTTGTACATTTCATAAGGAGTCTTCACATGTCTCTTGACTGGTAGACACCTATTTTGGATGAAGCAAGCAGTGTTGATGGCTTCTGCCCAAAACCTTTGAGGAGTTTGATATTCAGCTAACATAGTCCTTGCTGCCTCCTTGAGGGTTCTGTTTCTCCTCTCAGCTAATCCATTCTGCTGAGGTGTTCTGGCAGCTGATGTCTCATGCTAATTACCATTATCCCTGCAATAGTCAGAAACAACAGAGTTAAGAAACTCAGTACCTTTATCACTTCTGATTCTGACTATGCTGAGGTCCAGCTCCTTCTGAATCCTCTTGAACAACTCCAGCATCTTGACCATAGTCTCATTCTTCTTGAACAAGAACACTCCCCAAGTGAATCTTGTATAGTCATCAACAATCACCAGTGTGTACTTCCTTCCACTGAAGCTAAGAGGTGAGACTGGTCCAAACAAATCCATATGAAGCAGCTGGAGTGCTTTAGTTGTTGAAGTACTCTGCACATCTTTGAATGAGGCTTTAGTCTGCTTCCCTTTCTGACAGGCATCACACTTCTGCTCAGATGCAAACACCTCATTTGGTAGACCTCTGACTAGACCCTTCCTCGCAACCTTGTTGAGAGTCTTGAAGTTCAGATGACCTAACCTCTTGTGCTAGAGCCAGCTGATCTCTGATGAGCTTTTAGCAACCAAACATGAGTCAGCTGGACAGCTTGCAAAATCTGCAAGATACATATTACCTCTTCTGAGGCCAGTTAGTAGCACCTGCTCATTTAAATCATTAATAACAAGACAAGAGTTCTTAGAGAATCTTACTGAATATCCCTTGTCACAGAATTGGGATACAGACAGAAGATTGTGCATAAGCCTTTCTACATAGTAGACTTCTTCAACTCTTGTTCCTTTGATCAGCAAGGTACCAACTCCTCTGGTGACTCCAAAATTGTTGTCACCGAACACAACTCTAGGCCCATCAAGCGTTACAAAGTTCTGGAGAAGATGCTTCTCAAAGGTCATGTGCTTCGAGCAACCACTATCAATGTACCAGACATGTCCCTTGGCTTCTCCTCTTTCTATAGGGCTAGAGTTTACCTGAAATTAAAACTCAGGCTTTAGGTACCCTATCTTTGGGTCCTGATTGGTTAGATTCGACTTTCTAGATCCATAGGTAGAGATCATCCTTATGAGGTATAGGAGATCTCAACCTTCTACCATACTTATCCACAAAAATCATCTCCCTCAGAGGATCTTTTCTGGGGCGATGAGTGATAACAACAGGTTTGTAGGTGGGCTGCTCAAAGGGATAATTTTGGCTTGAGCCTCCGAATGACTCATATACCTTAGCCGGTGAAGGCTTGCCTACTTTGGTTACATTAAAAGTAACCCAGGGCTGAGGTCTGTTTCGCTTGGGTTTACTCTGTTGAGATGACACAGGCTTATCATTCCTCTGCTGATTCTGCTGAGGTCTCGTTGTCTTAGCTGAACTATGACTTGGATTCCTCTTCTGGTCTTGAGGCTTCTGAGCCTTGGACTTATGTTGGTTGTCAGCAGGCTTCTGAGTTTTAGTACTCTTCTGCTCTGCTGAAACCTTTTGATCACCAGCAGACTTCTGAGCTTTAGAGCTCTTCTGTCCAGCTGGGACCTTTTTTGTCCCTCTGCTCTTTTGCCTTTCTGATCCAGGTGCAGGCTCAGCTGGCCCTTTACCCTTTCGAGGATCCCTAATTAATCCACTGTCACCTTTCTTCTTCTTTTGTGGTTTGGGTTTGGGATAACCAAGACCCCTTTTATCATTCACAGTTTGTGAAGACTCAGCTATTTCAGACACGGCATTCTTTGCCTTAGTCAGCTGATACACTTTCAGCTGAAGCTGTTGTGAATTTTTGATAATCAGTTCATTCTGCTTGAAGAGTTCATCGAACTTAGCTGTCAGCAGATTATGTTCTTCACTCAAGACAGTGTTCTCAGAAAGTAGCTTTTTTATCAGCTTCTCATGTTCCTCACATTTTGCTATTAAGTCAGCAGACTTGTTAGCTTGTGAATCATAGGATATCACTGGTAGTCTAGCATTTTCTAGATCTTGTCTCAAGCTTAAAATTTCAGCTTTCAGACTTGAGTTCTCCTCTTCCATCTTAGAACAAACTTTTAAGGAGGATTGGAGATCAGAGAACAACTTGTGTATATCTGACTCCATAGAATAGGTAGAGGAGCAAGATGAGCTAACAGAGGGGGTAGGAGAATTTACCTCTTCTACCTTAGCCATGAGGCAGATGTCATCCTCTGATTCAAAGTCAGATGAGGATGAGCTGATATCCTGTTTCTCCTCCTCTGCCAGCAGAGCTCTCTTATCAGCGAACCTGCGATCTCTCTTGATCCTCTTCTCTTCTCTCTCTCTAGGGGTAAGCTGAGGACAATCATAGCTGAGATGTCCTGGCTTGTT
>JAPKLY010002281.1:2941-27003 GCA_026898435.1 Prunella vulgaris | reverse complement strand
TTTTTTTTTTTTTTGTGACGGAGTTTGATCGGAACTACTTCTTAGATTATTTTTACCTAAAAAATACTATGCATATGTAAAAAAATTTATTGACGTTATCTTTTTAGTTTTTACTAGTAAAATAACTAGTATTTTGAGAAGTCGGATATTTATCTAAATTTATTAAAAATAGCACTTGCAATAGCATTTTATTGACGGTGTTGGGTCGGAATAATTTTTTACGTTCCTTTAATCTAGAAAAAATTTAAAAGATACATGTTTACGATTAATGTTATCTTTATTATTTTTAAGGATTAAATAAGTAATTTTGAAAGGCCGGAAACTGGTCGGAGTCTAGTCAATTTTTAAAAAAATAACATATTTAGTAAAAAAAAATGTGACGGAGTTTGATCGGAACTATTTCTTAGATTATTTTTACGTCAAAAACACTATGTATTTATAAAATTTTGATTAGTTATCTTTTTAATGGTGGAGAAATATATTTACATTTCTATATTCTAGGAAATTTACAACCCCAATTTACTCATTAAAATAATTTTTAATGTTATAATTAAGATCTGGTAACTTTGTAATAGAATTAGTAGAACATTCAAAAATTCATTAGGTATGTATATTATTTTTATAGTTAAGATCATGATTACGATTATGGAATTTTACTCAAAAATAAATTTATTATGTGTAACATTATTTACTTGTTATTGATCTTTGTAACAGAATTTATAGATCATGGAAACATGATTAACTTTTAATCGCAATGAAGGAAAATTAATTTGAAATAAAAAGTATTTATTGATTTTAATATATTATTAATTAGGCAATACCATATTTTCATTAGATTGCTTTCCTTGCATACCGGGTTTTTAATCAATTTGTGGAGTGCAGAACTTGTCAAGATTAGGATTTGTAATCAAATTTGTTTTTATTAATTTTAGAAATTTACAAATTTACGGATTTATTTTAAAAAATATAAAATTGTGTGAAAATTAAGTAGAGATATTGTATTAATCCTTGTCATAAATTTTGATATATTTCTCAACTCTTTCCAATTTATCTCCCCCACGAAAGTCTCATCAATTTTTTAGAAATAAAATTTTTAATATTATAGAAGACTGAGTCAATCGGGTTTTATATGGATATAAATATATCTTTTTTATTATTATATTTTTCCAATAATAATAATTATTATTGAAAATATATTAATCTTTAATTAAAAATACATAAATATTGAGATGATAGCATTCCATTTTAAAATCATTTATAAATTTTTAAAAACCTATATATAAAGATATAAATATTATGATAGTTAAAAAATATATTTAATTTCCTATATTTTAAGAAATTCACACCCCTAATTTTCTAAAATTTATTTTTCTCATTTTTTAGAAACTAATGAATTGAATATATTGTCACCAAAATATTCTCTCTCATTCGGCAATCTCCTTTATTTTTATTTTTGAATTTTTAAGTATAAAAAAGAATGGGTCAATCGGGTTTTCTGTTGACAAAAATATATTATTTATTTACTTATTTAATTATTTTTATAAAGATACATATGAATTAATATTATTTTTTAATATTTAAAAATATATTTATATTACATGGTGGAAAAATATATTTATTCCCTATTTACTAGAAAATTTACACCTCAATCTTCTCAAATTTATCTCTCTTATTTTTACAACATGATTGAATTGACAAAAAACATATATAATTTAGTCGTAATCATGTATTTTTTAAAAATTTTCCAGATTAAAGAAACGTAAAAAATCATTCCGACCCAACTCCGTCATAAAAATACTATTACAAGTGCTATTTTTAATAAATTTAGATAAATATCCGACTTTTCAAAATACTAGTTATTTTACTAGTAAAAATTAAAAAGATAACGTCAATCAAATTTTTTACATATGCATAGTATTTTTTAGGTAAAAATAATCTAAGTAGTAGTTTCGATCAAACTAGGAAATCTATGAGCCTAGTCAGTCTACTTTCGGGATACTCAGCCGATACAAGCTGGACGCTCAACCTAACACTACCTAGGGAGACGGTTACAACTTCTCCGAACCCCACTATCCTAGCATTGCTAGGTTCCAGATACGACTCAAAATCACCTAAGGCATCCAAGGTGGATTTGAAGAGAATGTTGGTGAATGCGCCGGTGTCCACAAGTAACCTGTGAACTCGGACGTTTTTATGTTGGCGGTTATCACCAACGAGTCGTTGTGGGGCATCAGTACCACCTCCAGGTCTGCTGAGGAAAATGTCAGCTCATCAGTAAGCTGTGAGATGGTCCTGGGGCTGGAACTGCCTTCCTGGACTTGGTTTATGGCCCGGATCTCGGCCTTCCTTTTTCTCCTGGATATGGAGGATCCCCCGTCCTGGAGACCTCCGGCAGCTCCAATCTCCTCCTCGAGAACTAGGAGCTCTCGGGTGGGCTCCAAGTTTTGCTGAGGCTGGGTAGGTGCTCTCCTTCTGTTGTGGGGACCAGGTTGGTCTGCTTCCCCTTCTTACATCATCGGAGGTAGCCCTCCTTTCGAACCTCGGTCTCTTAGCTGGGGCCTTCTTCACGAACTCGGCCAATTTCCCCTCCTCGTAAAATTTCCAGAGTTGCTTGAGGAGGTCTCGGCACTCGCTGGTGAAGTGGCCGATAGCCTGATGGTAGGCACAGAATTTGTTGGGGTTGAGCTTCGTGCGATCCTGACGGATTCGCCTTGGCTCTTCCAGCATGGCCTTGCCTTTGACGGCAGTGAAGACGTGGTCAACGGAGACAGTGAGGACCTAGTTGAGCTTTTCTTTGAGCTCGTCTCCCTCGCCAAAGGCTTTTAAGTTCCAGGGAGTTTTGTAGGTGCCCCCGGACTTTTTCCCGTAGGGCTTCCTCTCTTCGTGGGCACCAACTTCTTTCAGTAGTGCATCCTGCATAGCCACGAACAGTCCCGCCTTGTGATGGAATTCACTGTAAGTGTTGGGACTTGCGAGGTGCATCTCCTTCCAGAGGTCGGTATCCCTCCTGAGTCCGGCCATTGCTGCGATGACCTTGGTGTCTTTGCGCACCGGCTCGCCTTCCAGCAGGATTTTGTCAAACCTTTCCAGGTACTGCTGGTCGGTCTCGCTCTCGCCTTGATGGATGTTGGCGAGTCGGTACTTCTGGGTAAGGTAGGATCCGAATCCAGAGAAGTGGGCCAGGAACTCCCGCGAGAGTTGGCCAAATGAGCAGATTGACCCCGGGCGAGTGAAGAGAACCAGCGGTGAGCTCGATCCCCCAGGGTCAGCGGGAAGTTCCAGCACTGGGTGGAGTCGGTGGCGCCGACCGAAATCATGAAGTTCGCGTACTTGGCCAGGTGGACTTTCGGGTTCGATTCGCCTTCGTATGCGGACATCACAGGGAATTGAATTTTCTTCTGGACCGGTGCGCGGAGGATGGCAGGTGCCAATGGAGATGTGGGGAGAGTCGTGGCGTCAGGTCCGCCAGACTTGGCTGCTACTTGTGCTTGTAGCATTTCAACGACCTTTTTCAGTGAGGCCAGCTCATCATCTCGGGTCACCTCCGGTGGAGGCTGCTCAAAGGTCGTGCATCTCACGGACGCACGCCCCCGAGGTGCCTCACTCTGGGGTGACCTCTCGGTGGCGGGCTGGAATTGGCGTCCGCCGTGGGGGCCTAGCCGGTCAGTGGCGGGTCTCCTCAGCCTTTCGTGGGCTGATCTGCGTGGCTGCTGGTCGGAGTCCCCGTGGGATGCGACTGGGGCCGCCGTACGCTCATTCTCTTCGTATCTCAGGCCCAGGCGGCCTTGGAGGACCTCCCTCCTTTGTGATTGGTGGGTGCCAGATGCCCCGGTGTAGGCCGACTCCCTTCCGGTGTAAGGAGCGGGATCCTCCTCCACCATCTTGGCCTTGCCGGTCCTCTCCCTGCGCTGGTGAGCTTGTGCCGAGCTTGCCTCCTCCTCGGTGGGGAGTATGCTGTAGTCCCCTCTGGTCTGGGTGCCCTGAGTGGGTATGGTCTGCTCCCGGGCTTCGGCAACTGGAACTTGCCTGGGTACCAGGGCGAGCTCGTCCTGCTGTCGCTGCTGCAACCTTTGTAAGGTCGCGATGGTGCGTTGGAGCTCAACGGGGTTGCTGGCCAGGTCCCTCAGGGCGGGAGCCAAGTCTTCCTGGGTCACCACTACTCGCGGAGGTCGCGGAGCTGCGGTACTCTTCTGGGGAGGTGATTGTGATGTTTCCACCACCTGGCTTGAGGTCTCCACCTCGGCCTGGTTTTGATCACCCCCTTTAGACCTTCCCGCAGCTGCTGAGGCCTGTCCCTTAGCGGCTCGAGTGTTAGCCATTTTTGGGTTTCGGAGGGGGTAGCTTGCTGAAGGTCGCCGGGGTTGAGGGAGGTCGCCGGGGTGGTGGAGGTCGCCGGAGTGGTGGTCGTCCAGCTTAGGTGGAGCTGTGCAAGTTTTCATCTAGCCTCGCGTGTGACGAATTATCCAAAATTCAGTTTATTCATGTGCACGCGCGCGTTTGAAAACTTGTTCCGGGCAGATTTCGTAAAATCCAAAAGCTCGGGTTTTTATCCGGAAATCTGGGTTCTTCGTTCAAGGGATGAAGATGTATGTGTATCTTCAAGTGTTCTTGAGTTTTATCAAGAACATCTTCGAATCTTCAAATCTTCAAGCAAACTCTAATGTTTCGTTCTTGAAAATTTTTAATTTTCAGATTCAAACACGACACCCTCCTTCTAGCGCCAAATTGTTGATAGAATTTACTAATCGATGTTTGTTTATGTGGCTTTACGACGGATTGATTCTACCAAACAATAATCTTATGATTTTATGTTCTTGGGGAGGGGGAATAGAGAGTTTAGAGAGAGAAATATTGTAATGAGGATTGTATTGATTGTGTGAATTGTTACAAGAGAGGTCTTATTTATAGGTTTTATTTACGAGCCTATATGGCTTCCGGTGTCGATGAGGGTTCCTTACCCTCGTCTTGATCTCTCACACTGCTTCCCCTATCACGCCTCGTCCTACTACTATGCCTTAGACTAGATGGGCCTCATTAAAAACCTCGCCGTAAACCACCCTTTTGGATAAACCTGACGGAGGGAAAAAGAGCCCTCCATCGGGGTCCTATTGACTAACAGGCGAGCTCATAGGCGAGCTCAGAGGTGGGCTTAGGTGGTTTGGGCGAGCTCTGAGGCGAGCTCTAACACCTTGCGTGGCCTACGAGTGTTGTGCGATGATGAACCTCGGCGAGGTCTTCACGAGGATATGGGGTGAACTCGGCGACCTCCTGACCTCTATGATTCACCTCGAGTGGCTCGCCCATCAACAATACTGGTGCAAATGATATTTTTAATGAATTTGGAGAAATATCCGACTTTTCAAAATATTAATTATTTTACTAGTAAAAATTAAAAAAATAATGTCAATTAAAATTCTACATATGCATAGTATTTTTTAGGTAAAAATAATCTAAAAAGTAGTTTCGATCAAACTCCGTCACAAAAAAATTACTAAATATGCTATTTTTAAAAAAATTGACCGGACTACGACCAATTTCCGACCATTCAAGATTACTTATTTAATCCTTAAAAATTAGAAAAGATAAAGTTAGTCGTAATCATGTATCTTTGAAATTTTTTCTACACTAAAGGAACGTAAAAAATCATTCCGACCCAACTCCGTCAAAAAAATACTAGTGCAAATGATATTTTTAATGAATTTGGAGAAATATCCGACTTTTCAAAATATTAGTTATTTTACTATTAATAATTAAAAAGATAATGTCAATTAAAATTCTACATATGCATAGTATTTTTTAGGTAAAAATAATCTAAAAATTAGTTCCGACCTAACTCCGTCACGAAAAAAAAAACTAAATATGCTATTTCTAAAAAATTGACCGGACTCCGATCAGTTTCCGACCTTTCAAGATTACTTATTTAATCCTTAAAAATTAATAAAGATAACGTTTGTCGTAATTATGTTTCTTTTAAATTTTTTCAAGATTAAAGGAACATAAAAAATCATTCCGACCCAACTCCGTCAAAAAAATACTATTGCAAGTGATATTTTTAATAAATTTAGATAAATATCCGACTTTTCAAAATACTAGTTATTTTACTAGTAAAAATTAAAAAGATAACGTCAATCAAATTTTTTACATATTCATAGTATTTTTTAGGTAAAAATAATCTAAGAAGTAGTTCTGATCAAACTCCGTCACAAAAAAATTTACTAAATATTCTATTTTTTTTTTTAAAATTGACCGGACTCCGACCAGTTTCCGACCTTTCAAGATTACTTATTTAATCCTAAAAAATAAAAAAGATAATGTTAGTCGTAATCATGTATCTTTTAAATTTTTTCTACACTAAAGGAAAGTAAAAAATTATTCCGACCCAACTCCGTCAAAAAAATACTGGTGCAAATGATATTTTTAATGAATTTGGAGAAATATTCGACTCTTCAAAATATTAGTTATTTTACTAGTAAAAATTTAAAAGATAATGTCAATTAAAATTCTACATATGCATAGTGTTTTTTAGGTAAAAATAATCTAAACAGTAGTTCCAATCAAACTCCGTCACAAAAAAAATTACTAAATATGCTATTTTAAAAAAATTGACCGAACTCCGACCAATTTCCGACCTTTCAAGATCACTTATTTAATCCTTAAAAATTAATAAAGATAATATTAGTCGTAAACATGTATCTTTTAATTTTTTTCTACACTAAAGGAACGTAAAAAATCATTCCGACCCAACTCCGTCAAAAAAATACTAGTGCAAATGATATTTTTAATGAATTTTTTGAAATATCCGACTTTTCAAAATACTAGTTGTTTTACTATTAAAAATTAAAAAGATAATGTCAATTAAAATTCTACATATGCATAGTATTTTTTAGGTAAAAATAATCTAAAAAGTATTTACGACCTAACTCCGTCATGAAAAAAAAAACTAAATATGCTATTTCTAAAAAAATTGATCGGACTCCGACCAGTTTCCGACCTTTCAAGATTACTTAGTTAATCCTTAAAAATTAATAAAGATAACGTTAGTCGTAATCATGTTTCTTTTAAAAAAATTCTAGATTAAAGGAACGTAAAAAATCATTCCGACCCAACTCCGTCAAAAAAATACTATTGCAAGTGATATTTTTAATAAATTTAGATAAATATCCGACTTTTCAAAATACTAGTTATTTTACTAGTAAAAATTAAAAAGATAACGTTAATCAAATTTTTTAGGTAAAAATAATCTAGGAAGTAGTTCCTATCAAACTCCGTCACAAAAAATATTACTAAATATGCTATTTTAAAAAAACATTGACCGGACTCCGACCAGTTTTAGACCTTTCAAGATTACTTATTTAATCCTTAAAAATTAAAAAAGATAACGTTAGTCGTATTAAATTTTTTCTACACTAAAGGAACGTAAAAAATCATTCCGACCCAACTCCGTCAGAAAAATACTATAATTAAAGATATATTGGTCACTTATTTTACTTTGGTGTAAGAAACGAAATAGGAAAAAAATTAGGGGTGACAAGAGAAATTTTAAAAAAAAAGAGAATTAAGGGTATATTGATCACTTATTTTTTAAAAAGGCCAAAAAAGAGTTTTTATAAATTTGTGGACGAAAAAGAGTTTGTACCTTAAAAATGGGCTAAAAAAGAGTTTGTCCCATTTATAATTACATATATGTTGTATATTTTTAGGTGTATTGAGCAAGAATTCGGGTGTGAGTAGCCGCATCTTTTGGAAATTGATACGTTGTTAATTCATTCTTTCAATCCAACACAACTATAGAAGATCATTGATCACTAGAGTTACAAGCTTATAGTACTTTCTCTCTTTTAAAATAAATTTCATTTTTCTTTTTTCCGTCCTAAACTAAACAAAAAGCCCTTCATTAAGCTCAACTAGTTTTTTACCAACCCGTGCGTTGCACGGAAGTTATTAATTTTTACATATTTAAATTAATTTAAAACTCAATTCATTCCAAAGTTATTTATCTTTTTTTTTTTTTAAATGGTACGTCCCAAACTTATTTACCCATTTCCACAAAATGCATGAAGAAATTACACCATTTTCCACTATCCCTCTCAAACATCTTCAAATTACATATCATGGCATTATTTTTACACAAAAAAATTCATCTACTTCAATAATAAAACAATATGAACTTCTAAACACTTAGTCAAAATTCACTTTATCAATTTAAAAATACTAATAAATAACTACCACATTAAAAAATCTTGACAAATCAAAAGAATAAATGACTTTTGGACGGAACGATTATTATATACTTTTAGTATCACTTTAATTGATATATTCTAATTAATCTTTTAGATATTAATTGATAACTTAACAATTATAAAATCTTCTTTTAATAAAAAAAATATATTAGTAAAAATTAAATAAGATATGAAAACATGTCTCTTTCACTTCCTGGAGAGTGGAAATGGTCAGGGAATCGTTTGCGTCAAGAGCTTTTTGCGAAAGTCAGTGATTCTGAGCTGAACTATTTCCAATAAGAAGTTCATTTATTCACTATGTGGTTTTTTAAAGATAAGAGAACCCCAGGAGAGAAAAGAGACGCAGTTCCTAAGGATCTTTTTGAGGACGAACCAACCGAAAATGAATCCACTTAATTTGCATGTTATGTAAAGAAATATGTCATTTTGTTATATATAAGGGCACAATAAATGAATAAAGTTGTTGAATCCATTATTAATGATATTTACTTCTTTTATGTGTTTAAATACTAATCATATTGTTGAAAATTTTGTTTTTAAGAAGATGTTAGTACATATAAATAGAATTAATTTTTATATTATAATTGAATGAATTAAATATCAAATTTATTTTTATATGTGTAATCTTAATTTAAAAAATAAATATATATCTAATTCTTTTTTTTTTGGGTCATCTCTTTATTTCAGCTAATAAAGCGTATTGATGTTCAATAAGTTACCGCACAAGTTAATTCAATGAAATATTTGAAAATAATGTTGTTAATATGAACAAATATTTTAAAATATTTGGTATGTCATAGTTTAAAATTTTTCTAATTTTATTTTTTATTGTTTAGATTAATTTTTTATTGTTTCCGTATTGAATTTTATGTATTAATTGGTTTAAGTTAAAATAATGTTTTATTAATTATTGTTAATTGTATGTATCCAACAATATATATAATAAATTTTCAATATAAATAAAATTTTGTTATACTTATTTATTTATGAATTTAGTTGAGTATATTAAAACCCAGAAATTGATATAATTTTTTATTATGTATAGTTTATTTTATTTTTATACTTTTTTAATATGAACAGTGATTAGTGACTAATAATATTTATTTTGTCTTTTGTATAGTATTAAACATTTCATTTAATTTGATGTGATTATATTATGTTTTAAAACTTATAGTTTGTATGTAATAATGGATAGTATGTGTTGGTGTGTTATTATTTTTGTACTTTATAATAATATGTATCACATTCTGTATTTAAGTAAATAATTCTTTTTACTAAGAAGAATTATTTTAATTGGTGTATCTTTATTACTTTTAAACATTTTGATATTTCTATGTAGGATGTAGGATATTAGTTGATTGAAAAATAATATTTCATTAATATGCATTAATGAATAGTATATCATTTGAGTAATCTTTTCATTACTTTTATCTTAATTATAAATCAATAACATCTTTTTTGTATAAATAATTCCTCAAACTCTACACATCCATTTAAACATGAAGTTCTTCATCATCAAATCATTTTATGTGAGTTACTATAAAGTTCTTAACTATTATTATTATCTATTCATTCATATATATTTTTATCATCATCAAATCAGATGAATTGATAGTGGCATGTACAATGTCTTGTCTCCTTCCTTTTGGAATGACAGGCAATATCTGTCGAAAATCTCCCCCCAAAAACAATTGTTTTTCCACCAAATGGTATTTCACAGCGCGATGGATCAGA
Organism: Prunella vulgaris; assembly: GCA_026898435.1. Lineage (NCBI taxonomy): Eukaryota > Viridiplantae > Streptophyta > Magnoliopsida > Lamiales > Lamiaceae > Prunella > Prunella vulgaris. The sequence goes on along the minus strand of JAPKLY010002281.1, from coordinate 17,029 downwards.
GAGAAGCATGATATCTCTCAATGATGTATCTAATGCTTCAATACAATGCATGTGAGTCATTGGAGCTTCATCCCATATTATGAGCTTGCACTTAATCAAAAGTTCAGCAAGATGACTACCTTGTTTGATGTTACACGTTGAATCTTCCAGACAATTGATTGGAATGCAAAACCTAGAATGCATTGTACGTCCACCAGGAAGTAAAAGAGATGCTATGCCACTCGATGCTACATTCAATACAATCTCACCTTCAGATCGTAATCTAGAAGATAGTGTTCTCCACAAATATGTTTTCCCAGTACCTCCATAACCGTACACAAAAAATACTCCACCAAAATACGACGACACAGACATAATTATTTTATCAAAAATAACACGCTTCTCATCATTCAATCTCCCTAGCAAAGCTTCATACTCAAATCTCAGGTCAGCTCTATTATACGATAACTCAGTCAAAATCATCCTATTACGGGATGCTATAATGGTATCAGCAACTGCCACAGGCATACCATCAAAGTCATGCAAACTCTTACCAAGAGAACGTAACATATTATCGATTGCCAAAAGACAACAGTTCTTGATCGCATCATCCGACATTCTCAACTCTAGAAAAATAAGAAAATTTTAAAAATCATACATAAATTATTAAATTATATTTTTTAATAATATACTAAACAATTACAAATAATATATATAAATGAAAAATACAAAACAACAAATATAAAAAGGAAATTTTTTTCTTTCAAAACACTTAATATAATATAATATAATATAATATAATATAATATAATATAATATAATATAATATAATTATATAATTATGAATGATTATATAAAACGCCTAAAAAATAAATCATGCAATAAATTTTGGTGGGGAAAAATAAGGAAATTGAGCGAGAAATAATTTAGCGGGGGGAATTAAATTGAAATAATTTTTATTTAAAAAAATACCTGGATAACGCATTATTTTTCTTCTCTTGTACAGAATATCATCAGACAAATATTTCCAACACTTATCCCATATTTCACTCGGATTATTTAGAGATCCGGAATTGAGAAGAGTAACAAATAGAGATCTCATCGAAGATGCAGATGCCCATAAGTTAGCCTGTTCTAGTCCATCAACATACTCTCTATCATCGTCCAACAACCCTCTAGCAAAGCAAGCATCACGGAATGTGGGATAAACAGTTCCTCTAAAATTTTTTATATCATCAAAACACGTAGATACAGTGACAACGTTCAACAGAATCCTCAGATAATATGCCTCACAAGTATCAGGTGGTATATAAGAAATACGACCAACTGAAAAACCCCTCTGTCTTGGTTCCCACTTCCTAATTTTTCTTTTAAAAACAAAAAACTGAGGAATTTGAGCATATGTCAACTTAGCAGCATCATCAAAATTCTTATTCAACTCAAACCAAGCTAAAAACATGCTAGTCTTCACACTCGTTCAGTCCAAAACAGAATGCAAAGAATCACTGTCCCTGAACACAACATTATGTTGTTCTGGTAGATGGAATGGCAAACGTTCAACAGATGGATTCCTGTAGTTAATTTCAAAACCAAATAATCTCCAAGCAGCTTCACAAGGCGAAATATACCTACAATCATAATACATTTTGATCTCATCAACATCTGTTGCGTGATTGGACTCCCCACTATTTTCAACAAAAGTAGTTGTCACACGATCATAACCCTTGTTGATATACTTGAATAAGTATTTAATGGCTCTGGATTGATTGCACCATTCAACATTAATATGCGCACCGTATTTCAGGAGAAGAAATATGTTATGAGGAACAACAAATCTGTTGTCCAAAACAACGCCCTTTTTCTTCACGGTTTTTCCATCGTCCTTACGCCTATAAATAGGATATCCATCATCATCAAATGAACTCTCGGACGAAAATTTCTTTGGAAAGTGCTTTGTACATTCACCTTCTTCAGAGTAGCACGGAGAGTACTTAACAGTTGGACCACAAGGACCATGCATCATAAAATCATGGACAACTTCAAAGTACTGCTTATCATTTGACTCATCCGGTAATTCAGCTGAAATTATGCGATCAATTTCATCACCTGAAGGATCATCATTATACTTTTCCAGAAAAACCAAGATATGTGCATGAGGCAGTCCACATTTTTGAAACTCCACAGTATACAAAACTGCAAAATAACGTATAATTTTAGTACAAATTTCTACATTTAATTGATGATTACATACCATTATTATAATATAATTTAATTATAAATAAAACTTTATTCATACAATATATATATATATATATTATACCTACTTTAACTTTTCCAAATATTTTATGTTGACGAATATCACGAATCAGTGTGTTGATATGGCGAACTAACACTATCGACATGGGGCAATTACGCAAGGCTTAGCAGGTCGCCAGGACCCACTAGGATCCTTGAAGATGCAGAGCTGGCCCACACGGAGGTAACCTACAAGCGGAGCTCGCCCAGAGCTCGCCTTTTACCCCTAGGAAGGTCTCGCCGAGCTCCATCATCACATAACGTTCGTGGACCACAAGGCACCAGAGCTCGCCCTGGAGCTCGCCCAAACCGCCTAGGCTCATCTCCGAGCTCGCCGACGAGCTCGCCTATTAGTCGAATAGAACTCCGATGGTGTGCTCTTTTTCCCTCCGTCCGGTTTATCCACAAGGGTGGTTTACGGCGAGGTTTTTAATGAGGCCCATCTAGTCTAAGGCATAGTAGTAGGATGAGGCATGATAAAGGGAGCAGTGTGAGAGACCAAGACGAGGGTAAGGAACCCTCGTCAACACCGGAAGCCACATAGGCTCGTAAGGTGCCGTCTCACACTCGCACGCCTATAAATAAGACCTCTCTTGTACTATTCACACAATGCTCACAATTCTGAAAATCAATACTACTACTCTTGCAATATTTCTCTCTCTAAACTCTCCACTCTCCCTCCTCATATTTTACATCCAAGAACACAAATTCTTGGATTATTGTTTGATAGGATTAACATGATATAAAGCCACATAAACAAACGTTGTTAATAAATTCTATCAACAATTTGGCGCTAGCTGCTGGATGGCCAACTCTATAAACGTGGATTCTCTCTACCCCTACTCAAATGCCTAACTAGGAAGCAGGGGTCCGAAGTGTTAGAAGAAATCCACGAAGGGATTTGTGGGAGCCACGCTGGGGGGCAAGCATTGGCATATAAAACTATCAGACAGGGCTACTACTGGCCCACTCTTCGCAAAGATGCCATCAGCTTCGCTCGAAAGTGCCGAAAGTGCCAACTTTTCGCACCTAACATCCACTCCCCAGCCAACCAGCTTAAGTCGGTTTTCAGCCCATGGCCTTTTGCGAAATGGGGTATCGACTTGATCGGCCCATTTCCACGTGGTAGAGGCGGTGTGAAGTTCGTTGTTGTAGCGGTGGACTACTACACTAAGTGGGCTGAAGCCAAAGCTCTCACAACCATAACCCAGGAAAGGATGATCGGCTTCATTTGGAAAAACCTGATCTGCAGGTTTGGCCTCCCGCAGTCGATCATCACTGATAATGGAAGGCAGTTCGACGGACAGAAGTTGAGGGACTTCTGCAGTTCATGGAACATCAAGAAGCACTACTCAACTCCGTATCACCCCCAGTCGAACGGCCAAGTCGAGGCGGTAAACAAGATCTTGAAACACATATTAAAGCTCCGCCTCGAGGAAAAGAAAGGAAGCTGGGCAGACGAACTCCCAGAGGTCCTATGGTCTTACAGAACTTCCTATAGGGCCAGTACCGGGGAGACCCCATTTGCCCTAGCCTTCGGGACTGAAGCCGTGGTCCCGGTAGAGATCCAGAACAAGACTTGGAAGGTGGTGGGGTATGATGAAGAAAAGAATGATGAAGCCTTGGCAGTAGAGAAAGATCTGATCGAAGAGACCAGAGCTTCATCAGAAATGAAAAACGCCACATACAAGCGCAGAGCGGAAAAATATTACAACTCTCAGGTCTGAGACCGAAGGTTCAAGGTCGGCGACCTGGTGTTGAAAAAGAAATTGATGGCCCCACCAGGTGTATTCGGTTCAAATTGGGAAGGACCATTTCGAGTCACTGCAGCTTGGCCAAACGGTACCTATGATCTAGAAGACGCAGAGGGCAAAGCTTCATCATACACCTGGAGCTCGGCACACCTAAAGAAGTTCTACCAATAGACTAGAATCCTGTAACACCTGTAATAGACTAGTCAAAGGTTTACATCAAAAGATAGCATTATTGTGGGTTGAGTTCAAATTCAAAAGATAGCATTATTGTGGGCGGGAACCGAGGTCTCAAAAGGCGTGCATGACCCCTGGATTCCCGCACCACGTCGGCCAGAAGCAACCACCTGGGTTGAGTTCGCTTGTCAACCCAACAATCATCCATAGGTAGTTCGCCATGTTTTAAGTTTTCCAGCTCGCTTGCACATTCGACAAGGTCATAGTGCATGCGAGCTGGGGGCAAATGTTGATATGGCGAACTAACACTATCGACATGGGGCAATTACGCAAGGCTTAGCAGGTCGCCAGGACCCACTAGGATCCTTGAAGATGCAGAGCTCGCCCACACGGAGGTAACCTACAAGCGGAGCTCGCCCAGAGCTCGCCTTTTACCCCTAGGAAGGTCTCGCCGAGCTCCATCATCACATAACGTTCGTGGACCACAAGGCACCAGAGCCCGCCCTGGAGCTCGCCCAAACCGCCTAGGCTCATCTCCGAGCTCACCGACGAGCTCGCCTATTAGTCGAATAGAACTCCGATGGTGTGCTCTTTTTCCCTCCGTCCGGTTTATCCACAAGGGTGGTTTACGGCGAGGTTTTTAATGAGGCCCATCTAGTCTAAGGTATAGTAGTAGGATGAGGCATGATAAAGGGAGCAGTGTGAGAGACCAAGACGAGGGTAAGGAACCCTCGTCAACACCGGAAGCCACATAGGCTCGTAAGGTGCCGTCTCACACTCGCACGCCTATAAATAAGACCTCTCTTGTACTATTCACACAATGCTCACAATTCTGAAAATCAATACTACTACTCTTGCAATATTTCTCTCTCTAAACTCTCCACTCTCCCTCCTCATATTTTACATCCAAGAACACAAATTCTTGGATTATTGTTTGATAGGATTAACATGATATAAAGCCACATAAACAAACATCGATTAATAAATTCTATCAACACAGTGCATCCAATTTGACCTTAAAGATGCGACATACAATATCAGGTCGATCTTTGGGATTTTGACCTCTATGTGACATATGACGAACAATTTATGGCCATTTTACATTGCACGTAAATGTTATAAACAACTGTGGATAACCAGCCCAACGACAAATAGCCATAGCGTCTTGATAATTCTGCATCATGTACCTCGGACCTCCAGTAAATGAAGGGGGCAAAACAATGCGCTTACCAATAGCCCTTCCTTCCCTCTCCCCATTCAAATAAGCATCTTCAAGACCGACATACATATCACATCGAAGTTCCTTCTGATGACTTTTTATGTACAAAAGCCTTGCAGACTCAACCATCGTATATGCATCCACAATGAATTGTTGCGTCAACCTCTTGCAAGATAGTAGTGTAGGAGGCTCGTCATTCTTTTCCTGAAGACGATATGCCAAAAACTCTCTAATGCTAATACCAGTCCTTTGTCCAACCCTTCCAATGCAGATTGAGAAAATGGAATATCTTCCCTGTACCCATCCTCACCATAAGGAAAAAGAATAGGATATTGCAAAGTAAGATAAGACGGGTTCAACTCTGTAATACGTTGCAGCATACCAGAATATGTTTGAATTATAATGTCACGGACCTCAATAGTACTGTCAAGATCACCAGTAACCACAACTGCAACTTCTGAGACTGTAGGTAAGTTGTGAGTCCTTGGATCATAGCCTCTACTTCCAATTAATTGCATAGTTACGTTTCTGTGACCAGAGCTGAATTTATCTCTAGCATATCTAAACTCTGAACCAGAACATTGTTATTGTCAAGCATCTCTTTTAAGTCGGATACAATCTCAGCTTGTATTGTATTTATATTTTCCGCTGACCTGAAAATATAAATATATATGTGTGTGTGTGTGTGTGTCAAATAATGGGATGTAACTAATTTGCTTAAAGATAAAATAATAAGTAGATAACATTTTAAAAAATTAAAAATATCTTACCTGACAGATCGAATCCTGTTATATATTTCGTTATTTGTGTCGTATATGTAGAGCTGGGCATACGCTGGGGGATCACGACCACTTGGAAGCAAACTACCCAATCTCTCATAATTCTGACCATGCATTTGAAACACCGGGGGAGAATTTCCTCTATTTAAATTTCTATCGATTATTCCGCCTAAAGATGTAAAAGAAAACATATTGTTGAATGAAAGAATGTTATCTAAAAAATGTTTGCTTCTATCACTTTGACCCCATATCAAATCTTGAAGAAGTAATGGAGGCTGAGGCATTAGAGGTAACTGAATTTTTCTTTGCATACAACATAAAATTTTTTTGGAGATAATTCTTTTTTTGTAGATTTCAATCGTTCATCAAACCAAAACATAGCACCACAAAATTCACATCGATGTATAGGATCTTCAATATCCCAATATTCGACATCTGAAAATAAATAAATTATAAAATAAGCATTTAGTTTAAGAAACTAATAAAAATACATATTTTAAAAAAGAAATGCTAGTTTAAAAAACTTAGTAAAAAAATATGAACAAATAAATAAAACAACTTACAATTAACTTCATTATCATAACTAATAGAATCGTCAGGATCCTACTCAATTATCTCCGAAATATCATCATTATCATATGACAGAACATCGTTAAATATTGGCTCTGTAGACCTTAATTCTTCAACATGAATATCATCTCTAGCTAAATGATCAGGAAAAGAAAAATTTCCAACATTCTGATCATTTATGTGCACATTGCTAGATCCACTAACTGCATCTGACATAAAAAAAATAATTATATACCAAAACAAATGTAAAATCACTAATAATACTCATAATAATAAATAGTATTAATGAAATTTTTTAATAAACATAATAATATAATATGAGTACCATGGTAACATCGGGATTTTGTTGTTTTGCAAACATTTCCTTGCTTGAATTATCAAACTTATCTCCAAATACATAACGAAAAATTGATGACGAAGCGGTGTTTATAAGTCCATTAATTTCGAAATCGTTATTGCCTACATAAAAAATTGAAATATAAAGTAAATATGTTAACATTTAAGCAAAATTTTTTTAAAAATAATTGGTAAACTGCAAGTTTTTTTTTTTAAAATATCACTAAATAAACTTATAAAAATCAATCTACAAAAAGTACTTTGTCCTATATAAATAATATTAAAATAATACGTAAACAGAATAATTATTTGCTTCAATTATCAACATAATGCAATATTTGAAAAAATCAGTAAAATTAATAAATATAATAATTTTGGAAGGTGTATGTAAAACATTAATAAAGCAGTTATGGAATTGAAAATAAATTGCTCTAATGAAAAATCAATTAAAAAAAAATATTAATTCTAATGACATTTATTCAAAAAGAAAAAATTTTGGACAATTTTCCTGAGTGCATCAACTTAAGAATTTTTTTTTCGGATGTATCATATGTTCCTCACAGGACATTTTAAAAATGGAGTTTTTTAATTTTCCATCCAAAAAGTCCACATGGAATGCAACAGAACAAAAAAAATGCTCCATGCAACTAATTCACATGCCAAAATAAAATATACCACACAAAAATTAACCCGCCCCATCCCATATGAAACTCAACCCCAAGTCGCATGCATCAAGAATCGCAAAATTAATGCACCCATGACTAAAAATTAAAACATAAAAAGTTACATGATTAAAAATGGAATTGGCCAAAGATACATGACTAAAAATAAAATTTAATCGTTAATCAAATAATAAAATATTTAAATAAAATAAATGTCCACGATTTACCAGTAAAAAATTATTATACATTTTAAAGTATAAAAAACATAAATTCAAATTTAATAAAACAACATACCTTGTGCATTATCCCGACGTGAAGATTGATTAGGGTTGATAATTTCTGAACTTAGTAGCTTCCTCATAATACAATATCAGCTCAAAAATAAAACAACAACAAAAAGTTAATAGAATAATAAAACAATTTAAGATTATATTATTATTTATTAAAAAATAACAGACAATCATGATTTCACGGAATCAGTAAAAAGATGTAATAGCATATATACAACAAATAAGAACTGAATACTAAAATTTCATGTTTAAACATTGTTTAAATGGATGTGTAGAGTTTGAGGAATTATTTATACAAAGGAAGATGATATTATTTATAATTAAGAGAAAAGTAAAGCAAAGATTACTCAAATGATATACAATTCAATGCATATTAATGGAATTATTATTTTTCAATCAACTAATATCCTACATCCTACATAGAAATATCAAAAAGTGAAAAGAAGAATATATAAAATCATTACAATAAACTAAAATAAAGAAAATTAAAGACGAAAAATTTGAATTTTTAAAACCTATTTTAGCTACTTCGGTGATAAAATGATTGTATTTGGTAAACTTAAGGGAATAATTCTAAAGTTGAAAAAATGTTAACATACTAAAATCAGAATTAATGGTTGAAAGAAAAAAAATTATACCATTTTTTAATAATGCATATGTACAATATATTTACATTTGTTATTCTAAATTTTAACTAAAAAAATTATTACTATAATATATATGTAATTGTATATGATGTTGGTTTAACACTTGTTGTATTAACATTATTAAATATAATTTCAATATACTGAATACATTATTTATGTATTACATTAAACGAATAATATATTAAATCATAATCAATAACTCTTGAAACATTTGCTACATATAATTTTATAATAATTAATAAAAAAACGTAAATGTTATATTATTTAGTTAAATCGTTTTATTTTTTAATAATACTATACAAATAAAACATCTTAATTGAAAGGGATGTGCTATTAAACATCTGCAACATAATTTTGTTGATGATAAATAGTGTATAATCCTGGTGTCAAGTACACAATCCAACTTTTCAATTTTTATGAATTTCATTGTCAAAAAAGATAAAAAAAAAAAAGAGATTTTGATACTCATGATTTAATATTTGTTGTTAAATACATATTTCTAAACATACTCATATTTTAATTTATGATGCACACATATAGTAATGAACTAATGAATATATTCTTATAATAGAAAAAAATTTAGGATTTTATCCATATATTTGATTTATTAAATAAAAAGCAAAGATAGAAATAGATGATAGTACAAAAAAATGAACCGTATGCATTTCAATACATCATTGATAACAAAAATTTGATAAGAACAGTTAATAAGAATTAAAAATTTGATGATGATCAATACCTTCTCTATCAGTGAAATATGTTGTCGTACAGAGATTCTGTTTATGCAACAATTTAATGAGAAGATCTTTAAAGTGAACTATTACGATGTCTCATCCAAAATAATCAGCAAATATAAAAATGATGAATAAAATACATAATACATAATTATAAAAATTCACTTAATGACTATTTTCATTCTAATTTATATATCATGTAATACAAACAATGAAAGATGTTATTGATTTATAATTAAGATAAAAGTAATGCAAAGATTACTCAAATGATATACTATTCATTAATGCATATTAATAGAATTATTATTTTTCAATCAACTAATATCCTACATCCTAAATAGAAATATCAAAATATTTAAAAGTAATAAAGATACAGCTATTAAAATAATTTTTCTTAGTAAAAAGAATTATTGTATTAAATACAGAATGTGATACATATTATTATAAAGTACAAAAATAATAACACACCAATACATTACTATCCATTATTACATACAAACTATAAGTTTAAAAACATAATATAATCACATCAAATTAAATGAAATGTTTAATACTATACAAAAGACAAAATAAATATTATTAGTCACTAATCATTGTTCATATTAAAAAAGTATAAAAATAAAATAAACTATACATAATAAAAAATTATATCAATTTCTGGGTTTTAATATACTCAACTAAATTCATAAATAAATAAGTATAACAAAAATTTATTTATATTGGAAATTTATTATATATACCGTTGGATACATACAATTAACAATAATTAATAAAAACAATATTTTAACTTAAACCAATTAATAAATAAAATTCAATACGAAACAATAAAAAATGAATCCAAACAATAAAAAATAAAATTAGAAAAAATTTAAACTATGACATACCAAAAATTTTAAAATATTTGTTCATATTAACAACATTATTTTCAAATATTTCATTGAATTAACTTGTGTTGTAACTTAATGAATATCAATATGGTTTATTAGCTGAAATAAAGAGGTGATAAAAAAAAAAAGAATTAGATATATATTTATTTTTTAAATTAAGATTACACATATAAAAATAAATTTGATATTTAATTCATTCAATTATAATATAAAAATTAATTCTATTTATATGTACTAACATCTTCTTAAAAATAAAATTTTCAACAACATGATTAGTATTAAAACACATAAAAGAAATAAATATCATTAATAATGGATTCAACAACTTTATTCATTTATTGTGCACTTATATATAACAAAATGACATATTTCTTTACATAACATGCAAATTAAGTGGATTCATCTTCAGGTGGTTCGTCCTCAAAATGATCCCTAGGAACTCCGTCTCTTTTCTCTCCTGGGGTTCTCTTATCTTTGAAAAACCACACAGTGAATAAATGAACTTCGTATTGGAAATAGTTTAGCTCAGAATCATTGACTTCCGCAAAAAGCTCTTGAAGCAAACGATCCCCTGACCATTTTTACTCTTCAGGAAGTGAAAGAGACAGGGTACGTATCGTTGTTCTCGCAGTAAGTCTACCCCCATGATTTATTAATTTAATCAATCTCCATCGCATTTTGTTTAAATGAGTTTCTAGATCATCACTTCCATTGTACTTATAATGAAGAAATTCACGTACATATGGATTTATTCTCTTCCTAGGTGATCGAAGAATTACCATCTATCATCATATTTCACAGGTCGATTTTTAGTATACAAAAATTGTGATTTCATACTATAAATTTATAACTAAACAATGTTCATGTACACACACACATATATATATAATATCAAACATGACACATATGGTATATTAGAAATAAATTTAACAATGTAAATATTTAATTAATTCCAATACAAAAAAAAAAGAAAAACATAATTAAATAAAACACATAGATGTTAGATAAACAAAAGAACCTTGTAAAAAAATGGGGTGCATATATTAATTAATTAAAAAAATAAAAAATAATACGAATGTTCTTAAAATACATATAATAAAATAAACAGGAACTTAATTTAAAACATAGATTAAACTATCAAAATTTGAAAGAAAAAAAAAAGAAAAATACATATATGTTTAGATATAGAAAAGAAACACTAAATTACCGTAACTTATAGACGCAGCTGCAGTCGCTCCCGTCTTAGACTTCCGAATCAGTAGTAAAAAAGCACGCAAATATGTGTTTTTTAATAATAATTCAAAATATTTAGAAATCAATCTTTTTTTTTTTGCAACGAACGTAAACAACATAATTATCATACCCTTTTTATAACAAAGGAAAAAGTTAAATCATATCGTGGAGTATCCAAAAAATTAAATGTTTATTTAGAAATTAATAATAAATCACAAAAGATATAATAATTAAAAAGAAATATTTACAAAATCAAAATAAATAAATGAGATGGTTATAAATAATTGTTAATAGTATAGAAAAATGGTAAAATTTAAATACACAAAAAAATAATAAAAAATTAACCGTAATAAATGTACACATCAAATAAATATTTCTCCCAAAATTATAAAACATAGATACTTTTAAATTACACAGACATATAGATTTTATATTTTATTTAATGAGGTTAACATTACATAATAAGTCACAAAAGACAAAAATTATATGATAAAAATAGAACATTAAAAAATTATATTTTATGATATGACAGTGATGGTATTGGTTCTATAAAGATCAAATATTGTTGATATTAATCCTAAAAATTTTAATTTTTAGATATTAATCATATAATTTTAATTTTTTTAGGATAACACGTCTTCATTTTTTGTCTTCTATGAAAATGTTTGGCAGTACAAAATTTTAATTTGTAGGACATATATAAAAAAAATTAATACATATGGACCGAACTCAAAATTTTGTGAAACAAAATTATTATATCAGTTTAAATATTAAAAAAATATTTGAAAAAATAAGAAAACATCAATAAGGAGATTGTATTGTAATTTTATTATTAATACGGTACGAATTGAATGATCATGACAAATAATATACTCTTTAAAATTATAAATTATACAATTGATTTTATATAAAATATTTCAGGTATGTGCAATTATTGTATATTATGTTAGATCCAACATTAATGAAAAAAATTAATATTATAATTATTTAAATATATAAACAATTATTATGCATTGATTTAGAAGATGTCAATTAAAAATAATTCTTTCTAACATAAAAATGATTTATTGCTATTTAACATTAATTTGTTATATTTCTTGATATTAAATTAATTATTTAATCATTAAAAGTCATTTAATTTTTAAACTTTTTAAAATTAGCGAAAAAGGAAAATATGTGGATTTTATATTGATGTGTAAACTTATTTGGCCACATCTTTATTATATATGTGGTCAAACTTTAAGTTGAATGCATTATATATATTATTCCCATAAGTTTGTTTTATTTTTTAGTTTTTAATATTTTTCATGGATCACATTTATCATTATTAGTTGTGTAAATTTTAAAATGATTAAAATAAAATTTTCAAATTTATAGGACAAATAACAGTTAACATATGAACCTCTTCACTACCGAATTATTAATAATCTACATGTATTGGTTAACTCGATTTTTTAATACAATTTAACAGCAACATAAAGATATATTCTATACTTTATTAAAATATGCAAATTGAATATTCCTTTGATGCTACAATTTGTAAAATAAATCAATTTAATAAGACTTAAATTTAAAGTAATATATAATTTTATAATACACAATATATATAATTTTAGATCCTTATTGTCTCCTTTTAAAAATTAATATATTGATATTGGTTGATAATTTTCTAGCATTTGTAGTAATTTTATATGTAAATTTTTTTAATAGGTCTCAAATACAATGGAGCATAATCATTGTTTAATAATAAGTTAATTTTACATAATTTACTATTCATAAATATATTGTATATGCGTACAAATATTTAAAGAAATTGCATTAATAAGTTTACATTTAATAATATTTTCTCAATCAACATATTTATTAATATATTACCTACTCAAAACCAAGATACTATATGTATACATATATCTATAACAATTTATAATAAATTTATTCTTACTCAAAATAAAAGCAAGCACTACAACTACGAATACTGTTCTTGGATGTTGATTAAGTATTCCTAATGGCAAACACTCAAATAGAAATTTTTACGGGTCAAAGATCCGTAGAAATATCCATTTTCGAAAATTCGCAGGTCTAAACCGGGTCGGGCCGAATTTGAGTATTTTTTTCCAAAATTCGCGCAGATAGTGATTTTCGCTCCCAGGTATGTTACAGTCGGGGTAAATGCATGTTACTTTAAGCCAAAACGTGTGTTACAACCAGATTAAATGTTGTTTTCTACACATATTCATTTATTTTTATAGAAGTAAATATTTTTCATGCAATGTAAAACATGTATATGTTACATTGTATGTGTAACACATATTTATTCTTAATAAAAATACATTTTATCCTATAGTAACACATATATGCTCATATAATAACACAAATTGAGGAACAAATATGTGTTACAATTAGAGTAAATATGTATTACTGTAAATTTATATTACAATTGGAGTAAATTTGTGTTACTGCAAATGTGTGTTACATCTAGAGTAAATGTGTGTTACAATTAGAGTAAATGTGTGTTACTGCAAATGTATG
>JAPKLY010002280.1:0-27009 GCA_026898435.1 Prunella vulgaris | reverse complement strand
CTAATTTTCCAAATTTGTATATATAATCCCCTAATTTAGCAAGCTAATAAAGATATCCTAATTAATTTTGTTAAATCACATTAGATATTGCTCTAAAAAGAACTACTCTCATAGTTGTCCTGGGCACATGAACCAAAAAAAAAGTTTGTATGTGAGTTTAAAGTTAAATAATAGAAAAGTATATTTTATTGACTTTTGTAAATGTAAAATTTTACTTTGTTAAAAATTAAAAACTAAGCCGAAGCTCTGGAATCCACTTTTCCATTTGCCTCCATATATAAGAAGGCAGAAACCCTAACTTTTCAACACTAGCGCCACCTTTAGCTTCTCTTAATACAAGAAACCCTAACTCTTGTCGTAAAGCTTTGCTCCTATGAGATCGATTCTTACTGAGTGGTACATCTCATTAATTTGTGTTTGTCCACATTTAATTGATCATTTGATCTTCAATTTTATGATTAGGTTTGTTGATTTAATTATGTAGATTTGCAATGTAATCAAATATTAGATCTAATCCAATGGATTCATATTCTCAGGTACAGAATTTGTCATTGATGCCTTCTCGATTTTTCATTCCTTTGATATGCATATTTTGGAGTACTAATGTCTATAGAAATTTGTTGGAGGTTGGATTTATACTTTCACAATTATTTTTGAGTGTTCTTGCACGGGGCCACAATGGTTGGAGTCTTTCACATATGGCTATGGTATTCCGACAGTCTTTTTGATAGTTCAATTCCTCTCTAATTCATCAAGCCAATGAGAGAAGAGGAAGAAAACTCGAAGAAACTACGATGGGATAAATATGAGAAATTAGGGCATGAAAATATTAGGTATAGAGATGCTCTAACTAGGAACTCATGAACATTGAATCGGTTTATGATGCAGTGGATGATTCAATTGCATTTCTGGAGAAATTTGATTGTATTTACAGGCCACCTGCACGGCACAATCCCTTCCAACATCAGCCTCATGTTCGTGAAGATAGTAGGCGTGGGAGTCTGCCGCCCCTTTTCTATCAAGACGTTGCGATGACAGAGGATGAAGATACTCTTTCGAACATTAATCCATTCGCCCGTACTGCACGCACACCCTACGGTGGTACGTTTGATGATAGGCATTGGGAAGCGGGATTTATGATTGAAATTCCAGAGTTCTCAGGAACCCTTGACCCTTGTGAATTTCGTGATTGGGTTGCCGTCGTGGAAGACATCCTCGAATTCAAGGTTGTACCCGATGAACGGCAGGTGTCACTGGTGGCGACTCACCTAAGAGGGCACGTGATCGCAAACTAAAAATTAGGGCATGGGTGAATGTTGGGACAATCTTGGTATTTTGATTAGATCCCAAAACCCCTGATGAATTTGCCTAAGTATAGTGTTCAGGATAAAATAGCTCAGGATAGTTAGGTCAGAGATTCAGTACAGAAGGACTGTACTGAAGACTGAAGAATATTGGAGTCGACCCAATTTACTGAAGTCTGAAGTGTAAACCATTCTGAAGAAGTCAGTCAGTCTCGCTGAAGATTGTCTGTTCTGAAACTGAAGATCGAAGCCTGCTGATTCTTCCTGAAGATTAATCCTGAAGTACCATTGTCTGATGTTTCTACTGAATACACTAAGCATGTTCAGGACAGAACTCAGTCAGTGAAGAGTAAGTATTACCTATCAGGCTGTGCTGAATGCACATAGGACCTGACTTGGGCCTTGGTTCAGTTTACCTGAATCCTGTAAGTCCGAAGCAAAAAGGTAAAACATACTGAGCTGAATAACCTATCAGGCTGTGAGGAATGCACAGAGGACCTGACTTAGGCTGTGGTTCAGAATACCTGAATCATTTCAGTCCAAAGAAGAAAGGTTATTTATGCTATGGGACAAGAGACAAAAAGAATGTCAGTAAGACTCCATTAAGGCACACGTTCAGACTGAGTTATTACAAGAGACTCAGAGCATTGAATGTACGAGGAAGGATAAATGTCTGAAGGTCAACTAGCCGTTATAACGGAGAGCCAATGATCTTTCAACACGTAAGCACGGAGTCTGCGCAGCATTTAATGCGGCATTTAATGCGTCTCAAAAGGTTGCAGGTGATGTGACAACTTGCCAGAATAAGCATGGCGGGTAGGTCGAACAGTATTTCTAGCCTGCAATCTACCTAAAATAGGAAAGATTTGATTTGATCTCCTCCAACGGATCTATTTTGAATCTCGCCTATAAATATGGAGAACCTTGCACCCATACAAGGTTAACGGGAAATTTCCAAGAGAACTCTCAAGAATCCAAGAACACAAAGCATATCATAAACAACACTCTGCAATTAAATTTCCCTAGTGTTGTAGTAGGATTCACTCTGTATTTGCTTAGATCGATAGCTCTAATATTTAGCACTGATTTGTATTGCTAGAGCTATCTTAGTTGGAAACCAGAATACCAAACCTCTCAAAGTGTGAGATAGGTTGGTTAGAAGGACTGGGACTTGTAAAACGCCCAGGGGTCAGTTCCTAAGAGAGGAAGTTGGCTATTCGTGTCCCTTGGCACGTAAAACCCAAGTACCTATCCTCAGGGTTTTGAGGATAGCTTCCTGTTAAATCAGGTCGTGGACGTAGGAGTTGGTTATTTCCGAACCACGTTAAAAAGTCCCCTGTGTGCTGATTTACTGTTTTGTTCAGGATCATAAATGTCATCATATTAAACTGAACATACTGCATTGGTTTTAACTTCAGGACTGAATCAATCATCCTAAATCTGAATACTGTGCACTCAGCCTTAACCACCTATTTACTAAGCAACTCAGAGAAAACGTTTTCAGAAACTAAAACGAGTAGAATCTAAGGGCTCACTTTCCGCACGTACTCTGACTCACTGAGATAGTTGTCCAACTGACTCGCTTCCGAGCAGTCAGTAGGTTCGTTATCTCTACTGAGTCTCCGAGCACTTTACTCTTACTCAGCTTATCTGACTCGTTACTGAACCGTCCCTGCTGCCCCTGCGGACATTCAGCATACTGAGTACTTCAGAGATTTCTGACTGAGTACGTTAGAGCATTTTTCTGAGTCTTTCAGAAAAATCTGACATCAGTGTATTCCCCCCCATACACTGATCTAACTCGTTTCGGGACCAACAGTGAAATTCAGGAAATACTTAGAGAGGGAGTTTTTTCCCTACAATCACCCTGCTACTCTGTTAAGTACCTTGGTCTAGATTTTGATGTGTGCAAAACAATATGTTTAATTGGACAAATTGATCTAACACTTGATCTAAGGAAATTGGTTATGAAATTTATAGTTGTAAGTGAAGTCTGCAGCTGTATACTTGATCATTCTACACCAGACATGACCCTAGAGCTATAAGGTTTCTCTACAGCCGTTTTTTGTATTTACAGGACTCTACCGCTGCAAGGTTGAAGTCCCTACAGTTTTGAAGACCGTTTGAAGAAGGAAGTACAAGTCAGAGATTATTTGAAGATTATGAAGACCCTTAAGCACAATTAGTGTAGCTCTTATACACTCACTAAAATGTACTTAAGTGGAGGTTATTTCTAAAGAAATCTGGAGGATAATGAAGATTAGTTTAAAGGCAGCCAGAATTCTGAACAAAAGGACAATAGTTCACTCAGTACTATCCTATGTGAAGAATGAGGACCACTTCACACATTCCAATAGAGAGAAGAGCCTTATCCTGAATTCAAATTTGAATTTCTCAGCGAATAAGTCACACCATTCAATCTATAAATAGAATAAGTCCTCAGAGGAAGCAACAACAACAACCCCGAGTATACAAGCAGTCTACCTAAGCAAGTCTACAACCAACATATTTACTGAGAGCGCTTTATTGTTTTTATTCTTTGAGATTCATATGATAGTTCGTTAGGATTTTCTTAGAAAGAATTACACCTTTTGTTGTTGTTCCCTCACCCGTTTTAATTTCTACTTATTCTAGATATCTCTTTGTGAGTTTTTGTTAACTAATTGTGAGTTGTATTCTCAGTGAATTGAGTAGTTTAATCTCTTGTTAGAATAGGAATCTGAGTAAACCTAGTTCTAAGGGGGAACTACTTGTATTGATCTAAGTGATCTCATCTCATCTCTTTTTATAGACACTGAACCACTATAAATTTTGTCTATTTACTTTCTGTCATTTATATTCCTGTATTGCATATTTACTTTACTGTTACATTCATCATTCTTTTGAAAATCGAGTGCATAAACTTTGTGATTTTCACAGAGAAACTGACTCTACAGCTGTAGACTTGTCTAAGTCACTCAGCTGTTAAGTTTGTTTATATTATTTTTCATTAACACTCACTTTTTTCCGCTGCACATTAGAGTATTCTCAATACACTCTTAAGTGTGAGAATCCGTCTGATTTCTTGTCTACAAGTTATCTTTTTGGTTGCAAGTTTTAAATTCTGCAGCTGAAGACTTCTCTAGTCCACAGCTGTAACCTTTGTGGTCCTGTTTTAAAACCCTTGTAGACTTATTATTTTTGAACTTATAGAGGCTACTTTAAGGTTCTAGAAATCCCCTATTTTGAAAAGTTTGAAAATTTGATTTTGACTCAAGGTCTATTCTCCCCCTCCCCCCCTCTAGACCTTGACCACTTAAGGGACCAACAAGTGGTATCAAAGCAGTTGGCTTGCCACTGCTTTGATCAGTACCTAGCTAGATCCTTTTTGTTTTTGAAAAACACACCTACATACTTGCATGGCTCCCAAAATGGTGAAATCCAAGGTTCCAATGTTCTCTGCTGAGGACTATGATGAATGGAAAATTAGAATGCAAGCACATTTATCTGCAATCAATGATGAGATGTGGTCTATCATAGAAGATGGCCCTATACCTATTGTGAAGGTCAACACTATTGCTGATCAGTCAGCTGGACTAGCTCAGATCATCCCCAAACCTAGAAGGGAATGGATAGAGGATGACAAGAGAAGGTCCAATCTTGACAATGTTGCAAAGAACACTATTTATCATTCACTTGATAAAATTGTGTTTCGCAAGATCAAAAACTGTAAAACTGCAAAAGATATGTGGGAAAAGTTGGAAATGATTTGTGAAGGAATGGAACAAATCAAGGAAAATAAACTCATGATAGCAGTTCAAATGTTTGAGAACTTCAAGATGAAATCTGGTGAAACTCTTGAATAGTTTGAGTCAAGGTTCATTGAGATTCTCAATGAGCTAGACTCACTTAGTAAAGATTACTCACAAAGAGAAATGAACATGAAGGTTCTTAGAGGCTTACCTTCTGAATGGGACATGAAGGTCATTGCTATGAGAGAATCAAAAGATTTATCTAAGATAACCACCTTTGAACTCTTTTCAAACCTTAAGGCCAATGAATTTGACATAAGTAGAAGAAAAGAACCTGACAGCAGTAAGTTAACAGCTTTAGTGGCTGACAACCCTGCAGCTACAAGTTCTGATGAAGAAGACCCTGCTCTTTTCATAAAGCAGCTCAAGAAGTTTGGCAAATAGACTAAGAAGAAGCAGTTCACACAAAAGGAGGATGGTAAGGTGAAATCTACAGCACCTAACTCAACTTATTTGTGTTATAACTGTAGAAAACCTGGACATTACATCAATGATTGTCCTTACCCCAAACCTGAGAAATATACCGATGAAGAAAACAGAATCAGAAAAGATAGAAAGAAAAAGTTTGTTAAGGAGAGAATTAGAGCACTACTTTCTGAGTTTGATAAAAATCAGGAAGACTGTCCCTCTTCTTCTCAAAACTCAATTTTGTGAAAGATGTTGAATCCCAAACCACAAAACTGACAGGAACTAGAAAAGAGAATGTTTACATTGTAGAGTGGGACTCTACAGCTTAAACTACCAGTTTTCTAGCTAATTGTTCCAATGAAGTTAGTTGGTTATGGCACAAAAGGATGAATCACATAAACTTAAAAACCATGAATGAACTTGTGAATAACAGACTTGTAAGAGGTCTGCCAAACACTAAGTTCAGGAAGGAACAACTATGTGCTTGTGTTAAAGGGAAACAAATCACGAAGACTTTCGAAAGCAAGACACACTCAAGCACTTCAAGGACACTGGAATTACTGCATATGGATCTTTTTGGACCCATAGAACCTGTAAGCTTAAGTGGTAAGAAGTACACATTGGTTGTTGTAGATAATTACTAAAGATTTTCTTGGACAGTGTTTCTAAGAAAGATGAGTGAAACTCTACAGAAGCTACCAGAGTTATTAAGAGGGATTCAGAATGAAAAAAAAAATTTGTGAAGATCAGATCAGATAGAGTAACAAAATTCATAAATCAAGTCATTGAAGAATATTGTTCACTATATGGCATAATGAGTGAATACTCTTCAGCCAGAACCCCACAACAGAATGGAGTTGAAGAAAGAAAGAATAGAACACTCAAGGAAGCAGCCAGAACAACGATTGTTGAAGCAAAGTTTCCTAAGAAATTTTGGGCAGAAGCAACAAGAACTGCATGCTATATTCAAAATAGATGCTTGATAGTGAAAGAACATAAGAAAACTCCATATGAGTTATGGAAAGGAAGGACTCCGAATATCTCTTATCTACACATATATGGATGTAAATGCTTCATACTGAATACTGGGAAAGAACATCTCAAGACTTTTGATTCAAAGTCGGATGAAGGTATCTTTCTAGGTTATTCTAATGTTAGCAAAGCATTCAGAGTGTATAACAAGAGATTAATAATTGTGGAAGAGTCACATCATGTTGTTTTTAATGAACAACACAGCTCCCTTGAAGAAATTATTAAAGACTCTAAAGAGGACAACTCTACAGTCACAAGTCAACAGTAGTATGTTGAAATCAAAACTCCTGTAGAATTGATCAACAAAGGCTTTGGCACTGTGATAGTTGAGTTACCTCCCTTAGAGAATGCTGAAAATTTAGTCTATGAGAATGTTCAAACAGAAGTAGAAACACCAACAAAAGGACCTGATGAGTTTGCAGTAGGTGAATCTACAGCTATAGAGATCAATGATCAAAGACTAGAACCTGAATCAAATTTGATTTGGTTGAAGGATCACCCCCTTGAACATGTAATTGGAAACATATCAGATGCTGTAAAGACCAGAAAACATATCCATGAGGCAGTGTTTGCACATTTCATTCATCTTCAGAACCTACTGATATTCATGAAGCACAACAAGATGTCAATTGGATTATTGCAATGCAAGAAGAATTGAATGGTTTTAAGAGAAATCAAGTATGGGAACTTGTTCCAAGACCTAGGAATCACAAAGTGATTGGAACTAGGTGGGTGTTCAAGAATAAACTTGATGAAGATGGAATTGTGACCAGGAATAAAGCAAGGCTAATTGCTCAAGGCTATTGTCAATCTGAAGGCATAGATTTTGATGAATCCTTTGCCCCAGTTGCAAGATTAGAAGCTATAAGAATATTTCTAGCCTATGCTGCACATATGAACTTTACAGTCTATCAAATGGATGTAAAGAGTGCATTCCTTAATGGTTTACTATCTGAAAAAGTGTATGTTGAACAACCACCAGGATTTTAGGAATCTACCACAAAAGACATGGTTTATAAGCTTAGAAAGGCCCTTTATGGACTTAAGCAAGCACCAAGAGCATGGTATGATACCCTATGTGATCATCTTATCAAAAATGGATTCAAAAAGGGTATGGTTGACAAGACCTTATTCAGATTACAACATGGAAATGACATATTGCTTGTTCAGATCTATGTTGTTGACATAATATTTGGCTCAACCAATGAAGAATTATGCAGAAAGTTCTCTAAGCTCATGACTGAGAAATTTGAAATGAGCAAGATGGGAAATCTAAATTTCTTTTTGGGATTACAAGTTAAGCAAATGAGAGATGAAATTTTCATCAATCAAGCTAAATACACTCAAAAGCTTATCAAAAGATTTGGAATGGACAGCTCTAGGCCTACCAATATACCTATGATACCTTCTGTGAGTCTTGACAAAGATGAGAATGGCAAAGGTGTTGATGTAACCAAATGTAGGAGGGTAATTGGATCATTACTATACCTTACTGCTAGCAGACTTGATATCATGTTTGCAGTAGGTGTATGTGCAAGATTCCAAGTTAATCATAAGGAATCACACTTAAATGCTGTAAAGAAGATCATCAAATACGTAAAATCCACACAAAACTTAGGATTATGGTATTCTAAAGAAGGAGGAATTGAACTCATTGGCTACACTGACTCAGATTTTGTAGGCTGCAAGATTGATAGAAAGAGTACTAGTGGGATTTGTCAATTCCTAGGTGAAAGATTGGTGGCATGGCACAGTAAGAAGCAAAATTCAATTGCTCTGTCTACAGCTGAGGCAGAATACATTGCTGCTGGAAGCTATTGTGAACAGATCTTATGGATGCAATACCAATTACAAGACTATGGGATTGATGCAAGAGAAACAACTATATTCTGTGACAATACAAGTTGTATTGCTATTACACAGAATCCAATTTTACACTCTACATCAAAACACATAGATGTAAGGCATCATTTCATAAGGGATCAACTTGAAAGAAAGGATGTGAAATTGACAAAGATTCATACTGATTTGAATCTTGCTGATATTTTCACTAAACCTTTGTGTGGATCAAGATTTTCAATCTTGAGAGGTAATTTGAGAATGTTAGAATTGTGAAAACACTCTGTGAAAATCACTAAATTGCAAAGACAAAACTAGAAAATTGAAAACTCATTTAAAAGGAAATTTGCAGCTGCAGAGTCACTCAACTGCAGAGTTGCTAACTCTATAGCTGTAGACTTAGCGCTAAACTGTAAATTCCTCACATTGGTAGATTTCCATATTCAAAAATTGTCAACTTTAAATTTAGGGAATTTACAGTACTTGGTACAATTCTAAAAATTAAATGGAGCACTACAAATTCAGAAACGTCAGTACTTAGTGACAGACATGTTGGATTTATTCAGCATTTTAATTAATAAAATGTTTTAATTTGTGTAACATTTTAAATAGATTTAAAATCTTTGTGAGTTATATTTTGCACAGACTTAATTATAAGTTTTGGTTTGAAATTTAAGAAAACTCTTAAATTTTAGGTAAAAGACCATTATACCCCTGTTCTATCTTAAATATTTGTTTAAGGAAAAGTATTTAAAGGACTCTTCATCCTTTTATATCGCACTTTTACATTCGAACCCCCTGAAATCATATACACACCCTATCCCCCACTCTCTGAAACCAAACGACATGGCAATGAAAGTTATTTTTGGAGCTTTGTTCGATTTTGATGAAATCCAGAGGAAGCATCCCACTGATGCTATAGAAAGCATTGTAAGAAATATTGTGAATCAAGGGATTCATTATTGTCTCACTCACAATCCAGGAGCTTATGATGACAAGATTGTGCATGAGTTCTACAGAAACGCTGATGCAAATGTTGAGAGAAAAACACTTTCTGTGAAATTACAAGGAAGAAGTGTCAACATTACTGCTGGAGATATATGCAGAGCTTTACATTTGAGGACTGGAGGTGATTCTCATGACAACCTCAACTTTGCTAATGAAGATGAGAGCTATTGAAGGAAGTTCACTGCAAAGAAGCCGTTTCCTAAGAATTGGAAGTGGACATTCAAGAAGAACGACCTTGAAGTCTAGTATGTATACCTCTATGAAGCTATTGATAAATGTCTATTATGTAGAACATGAGCACATGATACTGGTACTATTCTTATGTGGGACTTGATGATTGCTTTTGATAAAGAATTGGGGAAGAAAGTCACCAAGTAGTTGAAGCTGAGGGCTTAACTACATTGGCCGAAGAAACAATTCTGATGGAGTCTGCAGGAGCTAGTGCTGCAGATCCAGTAAATATTGATGAAACAGCTCTTGAACAGCCTGATTCAGAGAAAGAGAAAGATGCAGAGAAGGCTGATTCACCCTGCAAAGAGCCCAAAAAAAAACCTGATGATGATGCACCAATGGGTGGTGCTTAAGCTCAAGCTCAATCTATGCAAATTGAAGCTCAACCTACTGAAGAGACTCAAGCTGATGAGAAAATTGTTGAAGACACCTCTAGAGAAATTGATGAAAGTGCTAAGGACCTGTCAAATTCTATCACTAATATCTTCAATCAACCCCCTCCTGCCATGTTCACACTTGAAGAGATCTATAGGCAAGGCACCCCTCCCCTACAGAGTTTGTCAGCATTGGAAATAGAGAATATTGATGACTACATGGCTGACTTCTCTACTGAAAGGACAGATGTTATCTTAACTCCTAGCAAGAGGAAGACTACCACTGAAGACTCTACAACTGTAGAGTTGGTACTTTCTAAAGAGGTTGTATCCAAATGAATTGAAGTAGAAATTATCAAGCAAGTGGAAAGGGTTCCTGATGCCATAATTTCTCAAAATGTAAGGAAATGAATGGAGGATTTGGTCAAGAAGCTTGAAGAAAGAAGTTTAGAAGAAAAGAAAGTACTAGAAAAGAACTTCAAAGCTGATGTAGATGGACTTTTGAATCAGAATGAACTAGTCAGACAAGATATTATTCAGAAGACAATAGAGATCACTACTCTACAGTCAGATATCAAGTTGATGAAAGATGATTCTTTCAAGTTGAAGCTTGAGGTACAAAGCATGAAAAATGAGATGACAAGGATGATATCTAGTAATGAAGGCTTAAAGGAAGATCTTATGAGCAAACTTTCTACCATTTTGTCACAAATTGATGTTGGCAAAAAGGGGGAAAGTAATATGGAAGAAGAAATCAAGAAAGGTAATAAGGTCATTGAGGACATTCTTGAAAATGTTAAAGACATTGGAAAATCTATAGCTATGAAATTCTAAGATGCTAAATCAAAAGATTTGTCCATAAGACTGGGAGAACAGTCAGAAGAAAGAACTCAGCCTGAACAGATGAAGGGAAGCTCTAAAGGAAGCAAGATTATACAGCTCCCTAAATCTACAGTTGGAAAGAAACCTACAGCTCCTACAGCTCAAAAACCTCTTGGTTATTGGGAAAAGACTGTGAAAGAGTCACAACCAAGGAAGAAGGAGAAAGAAGAAAGGGAAAAAGAAGAAAGAGAGAAACAAAGAAAGAAAGATTTTGAAGAATCTACAAATGTTGTCACTACTCAACCTCTGAATGTGCAACCCTTAAGCATGATACCTGCTGAAGAAAAGAATGAGGAAGCTGAGAAAGAGAAAAACATGAAGACTGAATTTGATATTCTCTGGGAAGAATTTATGAGTATCTGTAACAGGCATACAGTGATCAAGAAAATCAAATACAAGAAGGACATATTTCAGAAGTTTAAGGCACTGAAGGCTGATGGATCTTTATACAGAGGAGATAATGCCCATCTCCTTGGTGGGAAAAAGAAGAGAGCTCCACTGCCTAAGAGGATTTTCAAATCAAGGAAAGAAGAAGAAGAATTTGAAGCATATGAATTTCAGATGTTGATGAAGTATATTGAAGAAGATGAGAAGAACATGAAACTGGCAAGGCAAGGAATTTTCAAGCCTCAAGATGAATCAGATGATGAGGATGATGAAGAAGAGAATGCTGATCCTAAGCACAGAAGGAAATGAAGACTATGTTTATAGATTAGGCACTAAAACTCTTTAGTTTTTAGTCTAATTAAATTTTTTAAGCTGTATCTTGACCCTTTTTATTTATACAGCCTATCCTTCTGTTGATTTACTTGTTTTTATGTTGTTTTGCTTTGTTCTGTTCTTTATGGCAATATCTTATTGCCCGTGTTACTTGTTTTGATGATGTGTTTTGTCCACATCAAAATAGGGGGAAATTGTTAAGTACATTGGTCTAGATTTTAATGTGGGCAAAATAATATGTTTAATTGGACAAATTGATCTAACACTTGTTCTAAGGAAATTGGTTTTTTAATTTATAGTTGTAAGTGAAGTCTGCAGCTGTATACTTGATCATTCTACAGCCAGACATGACCCTACAGCTGTAGGGTTTCTCTACAGCCGATTTTTGTATTTAAAGGACTCTACAGCTGCAAGGTTGAAGTCCCTACAGTTGAGAAGACCGTTTGAAGAAAGAAGTACAAGTCAGAGATTATTTGAAGATTATGAAGACCCTTAAGCACAATTAGTGTAGCTCTCATACACTCACTAAAATGTACTTAAGTGGAGGTTATTTCTAAAGAAATATGGAGAATAATGAAGATTAGTTTAAAGACAGCAAGAATTCTGAAAAAAAGGACAATAGCACACTCAGCACTATCCTGTGTGAAGAATGAGGACCAATTCACACATGCCAATAGAGAGAGAGAGGAGCCTTATCCTGAATTCAAATTTGAATTCCTCAATGAATAAGTCACACCACTCAATATATAAATAGAAGAAGTCCTCAGAGGAAGCAACAACAACAACCCCGAGCATACAAGCATTCTGCCTGAGCAAGTCTACAGCCAACATATTTTCTGAGAGAGCTTTACTGTTTTTATTCTTTGTGATTCATAGGATAGTTGGTTAGGATTTTCATAGAAAGAATCACAACTTTTGTTGTTGTTCCCACACCTGTTTTAATTTCTACTTAGTGTACATATCTCTTTGTGAGGTTTTGTTAACTCTTTGTGAGTTGTATTCTGAGTGAATAGAGTAGTTTAATCTCTAGTTAGAATAGGAATCTGAGTGAACCTAGTTCTAAGGGGGAACTACTTGTATTGATCTAAGTGATCTCATCTTAGTGAATTTGGCACCTAATTGGTGTAACAGTGGATGTAGGTGTTCTTTTATAGACACTGAACCACTATAAATTTTGTCTATTTACTTTCTGTCATTTATATACATGTATTGCATATTTACTTTACTGTTACATTCATCATTCTTTTGAAAATCGAGTGCATAAACTTTGTGGTTTTCACAGAGAAACTGATTGTACAGCTGTAGAGTTGTCTAAGTCACTCAGCTGTTAAGTTTGTTTATATTGTTTTTCATCAACACTCACTTATTTCCGCTGCACATTAGAATATTCTCAAAACACTCTTAAGTGTGAGAATCCCTCTGGTTTCTTGTCTACAAGTAGTCTTTTTGGTTGCTAGTTCTAAACTCTGCAGCTGTAGACTTCTCCAGTCCACAGCTGTAACCTTTGTGGTCCTATTTTAAAACCCTTGTAGACTTATTGTTTTTGACCTTATAGAGGCTATTGTAAGGTTCTACAAATACCCTCTTTTAAAAAGTGAAAATTTGATTTTGACTCAAGGTCTATTCACCCCCCCCCCTCTAGACCTTGACCACTTAAGGGACCAACATACTCTATTCCAACAATTCATTGCATTGACCCAGGGTACTCGTTCCGTCAATTCATACACATATGAGTTTTATCGCTTTTTATCGTGTCTGGACATTCACGATATGCCTGCGCAGCTTGTGGCTCGATACGTCGACGACTTGGCCCGACCCATCTGCGACACTACCTGATTGTTCACACCGGCGTCGGTTTCTGAAGCCCATCAGCGGGCTGTCCTGGTAGAGCAACAGCAGTCGCGATGCACTGCTGCCTCCTAGCTCCAATCGGCACGCCAGTCGACGCCATATGACCCGCGTTCACCCGACCCCAATATTTCCAGTGAGGCGCGTTCACCAGTACCTATTTCGTCCAGTGACCCACGCACCTCAGCCCCCAAACCACCAGATGTGGGCTCTTCCTCGTCGGTGATCCGGTGTTTTGCTTGTGGTGAACTTGGCCAACACACGGCTTCTTGCCCCCATTCCCGTAGGCACAATATGTTGATTGATGAGTGGGAGTTGGGTGTCCCGTCCTAATCCCCTACTTATGATAAAGATGATGCATCTGAGACAATTCTGGAGGAGCAGGTTTATGGAGATGACAGGCCTCTCCTTGTTCTGCACCGTTCACGTCTCACACCTAAATCTACCACAGGTGATGAGTTGCAGAGGCACCATATATTCGAGTCCACTTGCACTATTGGAGGTAAAGTCTGTCGTTTTATTGTTGACTCTGGATCATGCGAAAATGTGATTTTCGTGGATATTGTTAACAAATTGAATTTGAAAACTGAACCCCATCCTTCCCCATATACTTTGGCTTGGATAAAACATGGTGGTTCCATTACCTTTGATCGTAGGTGTTGATGGGCGAGCTACTCGAGGCAGATTAGGGGATCAAGAGGCCCAACCCCTTGGAGGTCGCCCATGAGCTCGCCAGAGTGCAGAGCACACCTCCGGCATCCAAGGCGCTGACCTCCAGGACACCATCTGTTATGCAACGCCAAGGGCATCAGGGCGACAGAGCTCGCCCAAGTGCTCACCTAGGAGCTCGACCACGAGCTCGCCTATCAGTCGATAGGACCCCGATGGTGTGCTCTTTTTCCCTCTGTCCGGTTTGTCCACAAGGGTGGTTTACGATGTGGTTTTTAATGAGGTCCATCTAGTCTAAGGCATAGTAGTAGGACGAGGCACAGCATAGGGAGCAGTGTAAGGGACCAGGACGAGGGTTACGGACCCTCGTCAACACCAGAAGCCATATAGGCTCGTAAGGTGCCGTCTCACACTCACATACCTATAAATAAGACCCCTCTTGTAACTACTACACAATTATCACATTCCACACAATTAATACCATCCCTACTGCATTATTTCTCTCTCTAAACACTCTCCCTCCCCAAAAACATAAAATCATGAGATTATTGTTTGGTAGAATTAATCCGTTATAAAGCCACATAAATGAACATGATTAAGAAATTCTATCAACAATTTGGCGCTAGAAGAAGGGTGCCGAGTCTGAAAAATAAAAAAATTTCAAGAACAAAAAATTAGGGTTTGTTGAAGATTTGAAGATTTGATGGTGTTCTTGATAAAACTCAGGAACACTTGAAGATACACATACACAAATTCATTCCTTCAAGCAAAAACCCAGATTTCCGGGTAGAAATCCAGATTTTTGGGTTTACAAATTTTGTCCGGAAAAAGTTTTCTAACGCGCGCGTGTACACGAATAAACTGGACCCCGGATAATTCGTCACACACGAGGCCAGACGAAAGCTTGCGCAGCTCCACCCAAGCTGGACGACCTCCATCCCGGCAACCTCACTCCACCTCGGTGACCTGCAGCGAGCTACCCCCTCCAAAATCGAAAAATGGCTAACACTCGAGCTGCCAAAGGACAGACCTCCGCAGCTGCGGGAAAGTCCAAAGTAGGTGACCAAAACCAGGCCGAGGTGGAGACCTCACGCCAGGTGTTGGAGACCTCACAACCACCTCCCCAGAAGAGCAACGCAGCTCCACGACCTCCGCGAGTTGTGGTGACCCAGGAAGACTTGGCCCCCGCCCTAAGGGACCTGGCCAGTGACCCCGACGAGCTCTAACGCACCATCGCGACCTTATAAAGGTTGCAGCAGAGGCAGCAGGATGAGCTCGCCCTGGTACCCAGGCGAGCTCCAGCTGCCGAAGGGAGCAGACCAGGCCCACCCAAGGCACCCAGACCCGGGGAGACTACAGCGCCCTCCCCACCGAGCAGGAGGCAAGCTCGACACAAGCTCGCCAGCGCAGGGAGAGGACCGGCAAGGCCAAGATGGTGGAGCAGGATCCCGCTCCTTACACCAGAAGGGAGTCGGCCTACACCGGGGCATCTGGCACCCACCAATCACAGAGGACGGAAGTCCTCCAAGGTCGCCTGGGCCTGAGGTACGGGGAAAATGAGCAGCCGGTAGCCCCAGCTGCGTCCCACGGGGACTCCGACCAGCAGCCACGTAGATCCGCCCATGAAAGGCTGAGAAGGCCCGCCACTGACCGGCTAGGCCCCCATGGCGGATGTCAATTCCAGCCCATCACTGAGAGGTCACCCCAGAGTGAGGCACCTCGGGGGCGTGCGTCGGCGAGGCGCACGACCTTTGAGCAGCCTCCACCGGAGGTGACCCGCGATGACGAGCTGGCCTCACTGAAAAGGGCCATCGAAATGCTACAAGCACAAGTAGCAGCCAAGTCTGGTGGACCTGACGCCACGACTCTCCCCACATCTCCATTAGCACCTGCCATCCTTCGCGCGCCGGTCCAGAAGAAAATCCAGTTCCCGGTGATGTCTGCGTACGAGGGCAAATCTGACCCGAAAGTCCACTTGGCCAAGTACGCGGACTTCATAATTTTGGTCGGCACCAACGACTCCACCTAGTGCCGGAATTTCCCACTAACCCTAGGGGACCGAGCTCACCGATGGTTCTCCTCACTCGCCCCGGGGTCAATCTGCTCATTTGGTCAACTCTCGCGGGAGTTCCTGGCCTACTTCTCTGGGTTCGGATCATACCTTACCCAGAAGCACCGACTCGCCAACATCAATAAAGGCGAGAACGAGACCGACCAGCAGTACCTGGAAAGGTTCGACAAAATCCTGCTAGAAGGCGAGCCGATGAGCGAGGATACTAAGGTCGTCGCGGCGATGGCCGGACTCAAGAGGGGCACCGACCTCTGGAAGGAGATGTACCTCGCATGTCCTAACACTTACACCAAATTTCGTCATAAGGCAGGGGTGTTCGCGGCCATGCAGGAAGCACTGCTCAAAGAAGTTGGTGCCAACGAAGAAAGGAAACCCTATGGGAAGAAGTCCGGGGGCACCTACAAAGGCCCCCGGAACTTAAAGGCCTTTGGCGAGGGAGGCGAGCTCAAAGAAAAGCTCAATCAGGTCCTCACTATCTCCGTTGACCACGTCTTCACTGCCGTCAAAGGCAAGGCCATGCTGGAGGAGCCAAGGCGGATCCGCCAGGACCGCACGAAGCTCAACCCTAACAAATTCTGTGCCTACCATCAGGCCATCGGCCACTTCACCAGCGAATGCCGAGATCTCCTCAAACAACTCTGGAAATTTTACAAGGATGGGAAGCTGGCCGAGTTCGTGAAGAAGGCCCCAGCTAAGAGGCCAAGGTTCGAGAGGAGGGCTACCTCCGATGATGAGGAAGAGGAAGCGGACCAACCTGGTCCCCATAACAGACGGAGGGCACCTCCCCAACCTCAGCAAAACATGGAGCCCACCCGGGAACTCCTAGTCCACGAGGAGGAAATTGAAGCTACCGGAGGTCTCCAGGATGGGGGGATCTCCATATCCAAGAGAAAGAGGAAGGCCGAAATTCGGGCCATAAACCAAGTCCAGGAAGGCAGCTCCGGCCCCAGGTCCGTCTCACTGCTTACTGATGAGCTAACATTTTCTTCGGCGGACCTGGAGGGGGTACTGATGCCCCACAAAGACTCGTTGGTGATAACCGCCAACATCATGAACGTTCGAGTTCATAGGCTACTTGTGGACACCGGTGCATTCACCAACATTCTCTTCAAATCCACCTTGGATGCCTTAGGTGATTTTGAGTCGTATCTGGAACCTAGCAATGCTAGGATAATGTGGTTCGGAGAAGCTGTAACCGTCCCCCTAGGTAGTGTTGGGTTGAGCGTCCAGCTTGTATCGACTGAGGATCCCGAAAGGAGACTGACTAGGCTCATAGATTTCCAAGTTGTCGACCAGCAGTCTTCCTACAACGGGTTCCTTGGCCTCCCGTTAATTAATGAATTCAAAGTGGCGTGTTCGACCTACTACTACTGCTTAAAATTTCCAACTCCAAAAGGTACCAGAACTATAAAAGGTGACCAGAAAAAGGCCCGAGAGTGTTTACTCCAAATGAAAGATGGTCAGGTCAAAAAAGCGATGACAAGAGTCCAAGTCCTTGAGGAGGACGTACAGATTCCTACAGACGAGCCAAACATCCTAGATGTCATCTCGGTTGAAACTGAGATGATGGAGGTAGGCGATTTATCAGAAATCGACCAAGGCACTGGACCTGTGCAAGACACACAACCGACACCAATGGAGGCCTTGGAAGAAACCCAAGTGTTGAGACCTGCACAGGGGTCGGTACCTGCGCAGGAACAACAACCTACTCCCATGAAGGTGGTTGATGGAGCCCAAGATGGGGGACCTGCGGGAGGTCAAGAACCAACACCAATGGACGTTGACCCGACTCCCCAAGCCACCGCACCATCCCAAGTTGACAAACCACCGGAGGTCCTCACAGTTGATGAACCGGCCCAAGCTGAAAGCCAACCGATGACCTCGAACCGCGCATAGGTCACGAGCCTGCGCAGATGTCATAAGGGGAGTGGGACGAGTTCATCAGCGACCCGAGGTGGAAAAGTCAAAAGAGAAAGGCCACTCCCATGGAAGAATTGATGGCACTCCCGGTGGACCCGGAAAGGGACTTAGAACTTTTCATCGGTTCTGAGTTACCTGAACCGTACCGGTCGAGGATGGAGTTGTTCTTAATGACCAACCTGGACGTGTTTGCCTGGTCCCACGAAGATATGACGGGGATCCCGTTGGAACATGCTTGCCACTGACTTAATATAGATCCAACAAGGAGACTCATACACCAAAAGCGGAGGAAGTATGGGCCAGACAAGTACGCAGCTCTAACTGTTGAGGTGGAGAAGTTGTTAGACAATAAGCTCATCAAGGAAGCATTGTGTCCGCAGTGGGTCGCGAACCCCGTCCTGGTGAAGAAACACAATGGGACGTGGAGACTGTGCATTGACTTCACGGATCTGAACAAAGCATGCCCGAAAGACAACTTCCCGCTGCCTCACATCGACCAGCTGGTGGATAGCACCGCAGGCCATGAGATGATGACATTTATGGACGCTTTTGCGGGTTATCACCAGATAGCTCTACACCCAGATGACCAGGAACATACAGCGTTCTACACCAACAAGAACATGTATTGCTGGGAAAGGATGCCATTCGTACTCATCAACGCCGGGGCCACCTACCAAAGATTGGTGAACAAAATGTTTGACCAACACATTGGCGAATCCATGAAGGTGTACGTAGATGACATAGTTGTCAAGAGTCTGAGAAAGGAGGACCACCTCGACCACCTAAAGCAGACTTTCGACATATTACGCCACTACAACATGAAGTTAAACCTCAAGAAGACCAGGTTCGGTGTACACTCCGGAAAATTCCTGGGGCACCTAGTTAGCCAATGAGGAATTGAGGTCAACCCGACACAGGTCCAGTGTATAATCGAGATGGGTGTCCCTGATTCCGTGCAGAAAATTCAAAGACTGACTGGGTGCATGGCAGCCCTGAACAGATTCATCTCTAGGTCCGGCGACCAAAATCGTCCGTTCTTCGAAGCAATTAAGGCAAACACACAAAGGTACAAAGAGGCAGCCAAAGCCAACAAGCTCCACCTCAAAAACCACTTCGTCTGGACAAGTGAATGCTAATGAGCCTTCGAGGACATTAAAACATACCTGGCGGATACGCAGGTCCTGTCAAAGCCGATACCTGGAGAGAAGTTGTGTCTATACCTAGCCGCATCAGAGGTGGCCATCAGCTCCGTCCTGGTCCGAGAAGAGGCGAAAACACACCTGCCAGTATACTACGTGAGCCAAGTCTTGCACGAAGCTGAGTTGCGATACACGCCAACAGAGAAGCTGGCTTATGCACTGGTGATGAGTGTTAGAAAATTAAGGCCCTACTTCTTTGACCACCCGGTAGAGGTGCTAACAACGTTCCCGCTACGCCAAATACTACAGCGCTCAGACACCACCGAACGCCTGCTGAAATGGTCACTAGAGATCAGCTAATACGGTATAACCTACGCACCCCAAACAGCGATCAAGGGACAAGCACTTGCCGACTTCATCGTCGAGCTAACTTTCCCACAAGATCCGACGAGGGGGCGTATAGCTCCGTGGCATCTCTACGTGGACGGATCATCAACCAGCGTAGCAGCAGGCGCAGGCGTGGTCCTTCTCAGCCCGGACAGACAAGTCTTCACCTCCGCAATTCGGTTCGACTTTCGAGCGACCAACAACGAGGTGGAGTATGAAGCATTGATAGCAGGACTTAGGCTATCATTCGCTGTGGGGGCAACCAATCTTCAAGTTTTAGGAGATTCCCAGCTAATAATATCCCAAGTCCGGGGGGAATATGAGGCAAAAGACCAGCAGATGATGACCTACCAGAAGATAGTCGCGCATCTGATCTCAATGTTTACGTAGGTTTACATTAATCAGATACCGCGGCTAGAAAACACACAAGCGGATGCTCTAGCCCAGCTAGCTACTAGCAACGGCGAAGCCGAATTCACGGAGGTTGTGATCACCACGCTGAAAAACCCCTTGACGTCCGATTACAAGATAAATCAAACCTCAAGCGGGGGGCGGGAAGATAGCGAAGATGGTGAAGATTGGTGCACTCCAATCCAAAGATATTTGACAGACGGAACAACCCCCGTGGACACCTGGGAAGCTAGCCGGCTAGTAAAGCAAGCTGCCAGATATACGCTGCTGTATGGCCAACTCTACAAACGTGGATTCTCTCTACCCCTACTCAAGTGCCTAACTAAGAAGCAGGGGTCCGAAGTGTTAGAAGAAATTCACAAAGGGATTTGTGGGAGTCACGCCGCGGGGCAAGCATTGGCATACAAGACGATCAGGCAGGGCTACTACTGGCCCACTCTTCGTAAAGATGCCATCAGCTTCGTTCGAAGGTGCTGAAAGTGCCAACTTTTTGCACCTAACATCCACTCCCTAGCCAACCAATTGAAATCGGTTTTCAGCCCATGGCCTTTCGCGAAATGGGGAATCGACTTGATCGGCCCATTTCCACCTGGTAGAGGCGGTGTAAAGTTTGCTGTTGTAGCAGTAGACTACTACACTAAGTGGGCTGAAGCCGAAGCTCTCACAACTATAACCCAGGAAAGGATGATCGGCTTCGTTTGGAAAAACCTGGTTTACAGGTTCGGACTTCCACAGTCGATCATCACAGACAATGGAAGGCAGTTCGACGGTCAAAAGCTGAGAGACTTCTGCAGTTCATGGAACATCAAGAAGCACTACTCAACTCTATATCACCCCCAGTCGAACGGCCAGGTCGAGGCGGTGAACAAGATTCTGAAACACATATTGAAGCTCCGCCTCGAAGAGAAGAAAGGGAGCTGGGCAGACGAACTCCTGGAGGTCTTATGGTCTTATAGAACTTCCTATAGGGCCAGCACCGGGGAAACCCCATTTGCCCTAGCCTTCGGGACTGAAGCCGTGATCCCGGTCGAAGTCTAGAACAAGACTTGGAAGGTGGTGGGGTATGATGAAGAAAAGAATGACGAAGCCTTGGCAGTAGAGAAAGATCTGATCGAAGAGACCAGAGCTTCGTCAGAAATGAAAAATGCCACCTACAAGCGTAGAGCAGAAAAGTATTACAACTCCCAGGTCCAAGTCCGAAGATTCAAGGTCGGAGACCTGGTGTTGAAAATGAAGTTGATGGCCCCACCAGGTGTATTCGGTTCAAACTGGGAAGGACCGTTCCAGGTTACCGCAGCTTGGCCGAACGGCACCTACGACCTTAAAGACACAGAAGGCAACGCCTCGTCATACACCTGGAGTGCGGCCCACCTGAAAAAGTTCTACCAATAGACTAGGATCCTGTAATAGACTAGTCGAGGGTTTGCATCACAAATGTTGATGGCAACCGATGTAAATTACGTTGCTATGAAAAGTCAGAAAATTTACAAAGTCAGAGAAATTCAGAAAAATTCCCAAGTGTTTGGACCTGTGCAGCTCTTCAACCAGGCGAGCTGCACCAGGTCGCCCACTGCCCCAGGGAGCTCGCCAAACCCAGTCCGCCCACGTACTCGAAAATCCGCGATGCGCAAGGACCAAGGTCCCAAGCGTTGTAACTAAATAGCTCGAAGGCAAAGGCCAAAGTGCCCAAGGTCGCTAAGGTACCCTTCTCAAAGGGTTGCTAAGCACCTACTGCCAAAAGTTAGAAAAATTCGCGAAAAAGATAAAAAAACATCTAAAGCGAGGTTCACGAAATCCAATGGCCCAACGGGAATCAATCGAAGTGCGGTTTGCCACCCTAAGTAGTCTAAGACGAATAATTCACGGCCCTAAGTGGCATAAGACGAAGAATACCCACTCTCAAAATAGAGGTACAATTCGTAGTCGTAAGTGACGTAAAATAAATGATTCGCTTCTCAAAGTAGAATAAGACGAACAATTATGTACCAGAAAAATAAACAGGAACCAGCTATTTTAAAAGTTATAACGTAAAAGGGCAAATACGTAAGTGGAAAGAGTTGGACAAAAAATGCTCGACTTATATTCAAAAGATACTTAAGAGATTTTCAAGTCAAAAATATACTTGAAAAAATCCTAAGTATGAGTAGCAGTGCTGGTGACAAAGGCCGACCAGCTGGCCATCTTTGAACTACAAAAAGCACCTTCTGGGTGAGCTGCACGTGCCCGGCGAGCTAAATCTACTTAAACAAAAAAGCAAAAGCTACAAAAATGGAGATCCTTCTGGGCGAGCTCCACAACCCGTAGACCTACTAAAACTGAACTACGAAAACAAGAAAAGCCAGCCTAGACCTCAGGATCGGCGACCTCTGGAGCAGGGGCAACCTGGCTGATGGGAAGGACGAGCTCGACATCCGAGGTGATGTTCCCAGAGAGTCCACTGGTGTCGAGTTCACTTGTGTTAATTATCGCATCCCCGAAAGCCTCCTGCATTTGCTCCAACATCGGCGGGACCTCGCCTCTAACATCCCCCTCATCATTCTCGGCCTCCTGGGCAACGTCGGCAGTCAAGACCTGCTTTGTCTGAATAATGTTGAATTTTTAACGAGCAGCGTCAAGATTGATCCCATAGCCCGCGAGGTCTCCGATATTTAGCTCCGTACCGGGGGATCGTAGACTTCTCCAAGCAGTCCTCGAACTTACTGACAAGGGCTTCCCATTCGCTTTCATTATTGATCCGCGCCCATTGGAAGGAACGGATAACTTCAGCAAAACAAGGCACATAGCCCTTGTCAGTAGCGACCACCTCAGCGAGCTCCAATGCCTCAGGTGTGATGGCGACATCGGAACGACTCTTAAGCTCGGCGATCTCTAGGGCCTTGGCTGCGACCTCATCCCACAACTTCTGACACTCCTCTGAATTTCCCCGGCTCTGATCCTGAAGGAGCCCTACCTCAACCCGGGTCAGGGCGAGCTCCTCGTCCCAGGTAGCAAGTGTTCGGCGAGCTTCCTCGAGCTCGGCTTATTACTGGCGGAGGTCGGCTTGAAGCTTCTCTGCCTTCCTGACTGCGAGCCGCTCCGCCTCCAGTGAAGCCTTCGCCTTGGTCTCCGCCCTCGCGAGCTCCTCGAGAGCCATTTTCCTCGTGTCGTGGCGAGCCCTTTCCGCGGCGGTGATCTCATCGGTGGCGAGCTGAGCCGCCGCCATTGCTGCACAAGCGTAGTGCATTGCCAACCTCGCCTTG
This sequence comes from Prunella vulgaris, assembly GCA_026898435.1. Taxonomy (NCBI): domain Eukaryota; kingdom Viridiplantae; phylum Streptophyta; class Magnoliopsida; order Lamiales; family Lamiaceae; genus Prunella; species Prunella vulgaris. The sequence continues at coordinate 3,736 of JAPKLY010002280.1, read as the reverse complement.
TCAGCGGGCTTCTGCCTCTCGATCATGGCGAGCTCCGAGGCGGAAAGGTACTTGGGGGCCTCAGTGAATATCCGGTGAGCTAACCCCTCCGGAAGATCCCTCGGCGAGCTTAGGGCCTTGCATCGCTCGGCAATGTGAAGAGATTCAGGTCGCAGCGGGAGCTCGGAGGGAGTATACCTGCACACGCTCGAATCAGTTAGCAAAAATCACGAAAATCACAATGGCTTCCAACTTCAAAAGAGATCGCCCACTTACCCGAACCTATCAGGGTTGAGCCCGAGGAGGGTATCATCCCGGATATGGACCCCGTAGGGAGACGGCTGGGGCGCACTCTGATGAGTTGGAGGCGCTTATGAAGGTTGAGTCATGAGAGCTCGCGCTGACCCCGCTTGGGTTGATCCAGAGCCCCCTCGGCCGCTGTGCTCGACGGAGCCACCCTCAGTCCTAACCCGCTTGGCTGGGCAAGCTTCTTCTTCACTCACTCACGAGCCATCTCCCCGGAGGAGAGTTCGCTTCGTCTGGTGGGGCGGAGGGGGCTGGGTGCCCCGTTCTGGGTTTGGGGGAGGCACCGAGGTCCTCTGAGAGCCAGAGCCCCCAGCCTTTTCAGCGGCTTTGGCGAGATCTAGCTTCTTCGTAACGTCCAGAACGGCTCCCGAGGGGATGCCTTCCTTCCCGGACGAGGTTTACCTATCCTCAGCTGCCGAGCTAAGAAGTGGTAGGCTTCAGGAATTTCAACGGGTGGGAGCTCTGCAACTGGACCTGCACCTGCAAGATAAGTGATAAGCAATCCGGAATGATATGGGACGGCGAGCTATGAGAACTTCAAAATGGAAAAGATTAAAACCTTGAGCAGCGAGGTGGTGTGGCGAGGTGATGAGGCCGGCGAGCCTGCGACAGTGATGTTGGCACAAATGTTCGATATCGCGATCTTTCTTTTCTCACAAACAACACACTGTCCGCACGAACTCGAAGCCAATAGAAATCTCTGGCTTCCCGCGGCTCGACCAGTGGTGCTTCAAACCTGCAAAAAGATAGATTAGGTCAGTAATCTAATCCGACGCACACACGCTAAGGTACGCCACCTCCAGCTCGCTTCCCCGTAAGTCTCGGGGGTAGGGATGCACCCTCCACGACCATTTGAAGCCTGCCAATCTCCCCCAATAAAGAAGAACTGCTCCTTCCAGTCCCGAATTTTATTGGGGAGGTCGCCCAAGAATTTGTCCCCTGGACGAGCTTGGAAAGAATAGTATCCTTTCCCCTCCCTGACTTGCCGGATCACATTAAAGAGCTCGCTGATCTCCGCCGTACTTAGTCGATTTTGATAGCCCTCGAGGCCGAAAATGGTCAGAGCAGCCATCAGGTTGCTCCATGCGTTCGGAGTAAGCTGTGTAATGGCGAGGCCCGTGTCCGCCAGAAACTGCCCGATGATGGGGTGAAGGGGCAGGGGCAGGGTGAGCCCGACCTTCAGAGTGTGATAGTTGATAGCTGTGAGTCCGGCAGGGGGGAGGTCGGCTCGCTCTTTCTCCTCAGCGGCATACATAAATATGTCCAACGGAATACGGAACCGCCTCCGAATATCCGGGAGGGCATACTCGCTGACGATGCTCACCACCCCATTCGCTTTGAGGTCGGATTTGCCAGCGGCCTTTCGGATCGGAGCTCACCGGGGCAAGGCGAAGCTGACCTCGTGGGCCCTCACATATTCACTCCAGTCGAAGTCATGCACGACCTCAGCGGGGATTTGATGTTCCGGAAGCTTAGGAAAGGGAAAGTCAATAAAACGGAGGTATTCATAAGTGACTTCCGTCCCCGTGTCCTCACCGACCTCCTCATCGACCTCACGGGCTAGCTCGCCGGCAATGTCATCGGCCCCAACCTCGGTGGCCCCCTCCCGAGTTTCGGTCTCGGTGACCTCTTCTTCATCAGAGTAATCCCAGAGCTCGCGGAGTGGGGATTGCTCGCCGGAATTAGTAGCCCGCTCGCCAGAGTCAGAACGAACCGACCCCAGGAGCTCGCCACTGTCCGGGAGAGTTTCGGAGCTCGCCCCAGAGCCCGAGGAGATAATCACAGGTGTCGCTTGGAGGTTTGGGAAGTCAACAGTCATTGGCTCTTTTTCCAAATCACGATTCGAAGCGGTGCGGCTCGAGGAATTCTCTGACATGGTAGAGGCGTCGCCGGAGAATTTCGATTTTCAACAAAAAAGAATTTGAAATAAGAAAGAAGAAAAATTCGGGTTTCTACCTTGAGGGATGCTCGGAGACACGTCGGGAGCAAGGGATCAATCACCAGAAGTGCGCTCTGAGAAATGAAGAAGCAAAGTGAGGAATTGTCTTAGTTTCACCTATTTATAGACATGGGGCGCGAGCTCGAAAATCCTGAGAGACCAGGGACCTTTTTGCAAAGAATTAGAAAAGTTATTGTTATGGGCGCGGGAAACGACACTTGTAAAGACATGCACGACGCCTCAGATTCCACCCACATCGGCTCGAGAGATCGCCTGCAGGAGCTCGCCCGAGAGTTCGCCTGCAAGCTCGCCTGCACATGACGAGTCATGATGAAGGCGAGCTGGGGGGCAATTGTTGATGGGCGAGCTACTCGAAGCAAATTAGGGGATCAAGAGGCCCAACCCCTTGGAGGTCGCCCATGAGCTCGCCAGAGTGCAGAGCACACCTCTTGCATCCAAGGCGCCGACCTCCGGGACACATTCTGTTATGCAACGCCAAGGGCATCAGGGCGACATTGCTCGCCCAAGTACTCACCTAGGAGCTCAACCACGAGCTCGACCACGAGCTCACCTGTCAGTCGATAGGACCCCAATTTTGCGCTCTTTTTCCCTCCGTCCGGATTGTCCACAAGGGTGGTTTACGGCGAGGTTTTTAATGAGGCCCATCTAGTCTAAGGCATAGTAGTAGGACGAGGCACAACATAGGGAGCAGTGTAAGGGACCAGGACGAGGGTTACAATTCTCACACACCAGAAGCCATATAGGCTCGTAAGGTGCCGTCTCACACTCACACACCTATAAATAAGACCCCTCTTGTAACTACTACACAATTCTCACATTCCACACAATTAATACAATCCCTACTGCAATATTTCTCTCTCTAAACTCTCTCCCTCCCCAAGAACATAAAATCACAAGATTATTGTTTTGTAGAATTAATCCGTTATAAAGCCACATAAACGAACACGATTAAAATTTTTTATCAACAATAGGGTGACTGTTGCTTTTTCTATTGGGCTTAAATATAAAGATGAAGCTTGGTGTGATGTAGTTCCGATGGATGCATGTCATTTGTTATTGGGTCGCCCGTGGCAATTTGACAGGTCGGTTGTACATGATGGTCGGGATGCTTCCATTGCTGGTTCTGTCTTGTTGTTGTCTCGTTCTAATTTTGAGTAGGAACTCGCTACTGCCCCATATATGTTGTTATTACTTGGTGTTGAAAGGGGGGATTTTGTCCCTACTGTTCCCCCTCCTGTGACAGCTTTATTGCAGGAGTTTGCAGATGTGTTTCTAAAGGAACTCCCGTTTGGGTTACCTCCTCTTGAGACATTCAACACCATATGGATTTGGTGCTGGGCACTTCTTTGCCCAATAGACCTCATTATCGCATGAGTCTGATTAGGGTCATATTTTCATCAATTTGTGCTAATTTATAGATGAATTTCTAGAGATTTGAATGAATTTATGGACTTAATTTGATTAATTGTACTTCATTGTTAAAAAATCAGT
>JAPKLY010002279.1:0-19676 GCA_026898435.1 Prunella vulgaris | reverse complement strand
TAGCCAAGAAAATTAATGTTAGCAAGACCACAATTGGGAGATGGGTTTTACAAGGTCTAATCAAAGCTCATTCCAATGCAATTAAGCCTAATTTAACAGCACCCAACAAGTTACTTAGGCTGAAATTCAGCTTGAGTGCTTTACAGTTTGATAGGCTACATGGAATAATAAAGTTCAAGAGCATGCACAATGTGATACACATAGATGAGAAGTGGTTCAATCTTACATCTACATCTACAAAGGTATACTTGGCTCCAGGGGAAGAAGGCCCACACAGAACAATTCAATCAAAGAATCACATTCCAAAAGTCATGTTCATGTGTGCTGTTGGAAGACCTTGTTTTTCAAGTGATGGGGAATTGCATTTTTGATGGAAAAATTGGCATGTTCCCATTTACCAAAACAGAAGGAGCACGAAGAAACAACAAGAACAGGGTCAGAGGCACATTAGAGACAAAGCCCATTGATTCAATAACCAAAGGTGTGATAAAAAATTGTCTCATTCACAAGGTAAACTCTCAGAAACATGTTTAATTTATTTTTTTCCAAATATTTAAGTATATATGTTCATCATTGAGTGTAGGTTATACGTGCCATCAAGGACAAATGACCCCTTAATGCTAGCAAAGACATTTTCATACAACAAGATAATGCAAGACCACATATAAACAATGAAGATCCAGAATTTAGAGTTGCATCAAGTTCAGATAGTTTTAACATAGTTCTAGTGCAACAACCAGATAACTTACCAGATACTAATGTGAATGACTTGGGGTGGTTTAGAGCTCTACAATCATTACAAATGGAGACTGGAGCATACAATGTTGAACAACTTGTTCAAGCTGTTGCTGACTCATTTGAAAAGATGAAGCCAAATAAGCTTAATAAACTTTTCCTAAGTCTACAACAATGTATGGTTGAGATTATGAAGGTGAAGGGGCAGAAAAACTACAAGCTTCCACATATGGGAAAAGACAGACTTGAGAGACTTGGATTACTTCCAATGGTTTTGGAAGTGGATGAGATGATAGTTAGGCAAAGCATTGAATATTTGGTGCAGACTGGTCTTGTTGGTGATTCTAATGATGAAATTGGGGTCCTAATGGCAGACTTAGGCTACTAAACACAAGTATATTAGTTAACTTTTTCGACATCCTTGAAGGATTTTTGCTTTTTGGCTCTAGGATGTCATGTTTACAACATGAAAAAAGGTTGAACTATCAACCAGCTTTTGTTTCAGTTGTAAACATTATGTATTTTGAAATTAATGACTATCAGTTATAAACATCTTCATCACAGAGTACATGCATCAAGGAATGCAGCCTCCTAACACATGTGTGGTGGTATGTAAACCTATTAAACATAAACTAAATTTCAAACAAAATCAGTTTATGAATGCAGGAAGGGACAACTCTCAAGAACACAAAATAGAACATCTTCATCACAGAGTATATGCATCAAGGAATGAAGCCTCCTAACACATGTGTGGTGGCATGTAAACCTATTAAACATAAACTAAATTTCAAACAAAATCAGTTTATGAATGCAGGAAGGGACAACTCTCAGGAGCACAAAATATAACATCTTCATCACAGAGTATATGCATCAAGGAATGCTGCCTCCTAACACATGTCTGGTGGCATGTAAACCTATTAAACATAAACCCAAAAAGGGTATCACAAAAGCCCGACAAGGGTATCATTTAAACCCGGCAAGGGTATCACTTAAACCCGGCAAGGGTATAAAAAATACTTAAATAAGGGAGTAAAAAAAACCTCCCATTTAGGCATTTACTGATAAAAGGGAACAACATGAGGTAGTAGGATCCCAAGCATCAACAAGAACACATTTCTATCGAATGTTGGGTGGCCCTTGAAAATAAATTAACAAACATAATTAGTCTCAAACCCTAAATCGTAAATAAGAAAAAAAAATTAAAGTAAATCGATGAAATGGGGGAAAACAAACCTGATGAGTTGATTCCACCATTGTTTCTTGCTCAAACTCAATTTTTGAGGAATCATCCATCGATCCATGGATCTCTTTCAGATCGAGTTCACATCAACATCGAGTTTAGTTTCATCAAATTCGAGTTTGAAATCATCAGAAATAATAATTTCTGAATCGCGATCGAGTTCGCATAGTAGAGAATCGGAGATAAGACAACAAGCCGGAAGAGTAGGATCCAAGCATCAGACATTAAGGCCGGAGTAAATGTAACAAAAGAATCGGTGGAATCATATGAGAAATATCCCTCAAACGAAGACCCCATAGATCTAGGATTTCTTGAGTGAGGGAGATGAAGAGAGGCAAAAAGTCGGTTTCTAAAATAATCAAGAGAAAGAGTTGGGCTGTGAAAAAAATAATGGAGGGAGCTGTTAACATTAATTGGGCCGTAAAAATGAATTTAGGAAATAATGTTGTTAATTACCAAAATGGGCCCACAATTTAAGTAGGTTAATGAATGACATTTTTTGTAATATTGTATAAATAGAAAGGGTAAAGATTATGTATAGTAGAGTGTAGGTTTTGTTATTTATGGAATAGGAAACTTATAATGGGACGACCTAAAAAGGAAAGTAGGAAAGTTATTGTGGGACGGAGGGAGTACGTTCAATTTATTGTATTTTTTTTTTCAATGTCTTTGCAGACCCTAATCTATGCTAATTATTTCGTCCAACAAAGTTATTAATTTGTCATCTTACCAGCTCAAAGTTTGTCAGAAAATATATATTTCCTCCCAAAAAGCAAAACCACTATCAAAATTAAAAAATCAGCATCATTCTTTCTAAGAAGTTTGGTTAGTTATTGTTCTTAAAGAAACACCCCCATTACCAATAGTTTCTGCAGATAATTTTTATACTGTGAAGCCATATTTATTCAATTAGATTATTTCTAATGCTATTTTTATGGACACCACAACTTTATGTGTATAATTTAATGCAGAAGTTCAACTTACACAACATATGTTCAAAGAAAAATCACTTCATAAGTTCAACTTACACAACCTTAAGTTCAATATCTTAGAGTCTTTATTCTAATAATTCTATTTCGGACAATGCTCTGTCAAATCCCTAACAAATGTTATTTATTGCATTCAAAAACAAATTTTTTGAATGCAACATGGAGAGGGATCTAACCTTGTTTCAAACTTAAATTCCTATCATAGATAAATAACATCAAAAGCAATGGCAATCAACTATTAGCTTAATAGATATTAATTTTATGATACTCTCAAGGCTACGTTTGTTCATAATGGTAGTTTATATTGATACCACTTTGTATGGCAATTTTTTAATCTATTTTTGATAACTTTGATATTTTTCTTCTCCTCTATAGATGATAACCACATACAAATTTAAATTATCTGCCCTTTCTTACAATTAGCATAACCTAGGGAAAGCCATGGGGTGATTTTAATAATTTTTCGATTATCTTGCTTTAACCTTTTTCAAAACCCAATCTTCGTGACAGATTTGTTTTCCAGAACAATGTTTATGTAGTTTAATTATATCGAAAGTCGTATTTGTTTATAACAATTTCTACAATGCTCTTATTTGTCTTCATCTAAGTAATTAGGAATTTTGATTATAATTATGTTATTATACGGCGTGGTTCATGGCCGTTCTCATTAAACTTCTCAGTTGTTATTAGGGTTATTCAACCACACCCCCTATTAGTCGTAACACTACCAAGAAATTTTAGTTAACTTTTTTGCGAGTTTTTTTGTGCTATTTTTTTTTATGTCTAAGGGTTTCAACTGATAATTATATCACTACATAAATCATTCTCCCTCCGTCCCGTAGGAATTTACACCCTGCGGGACATCACATATTTAAGAAAAATTAATCTTATATATAAAGGAGTGGCATATGTGTAATTATGTGTATATGTTTGTGAGGGTGCATGCAAATCAATGTTGACTTTTTTAGTAGTGTGCAAATTTGCGTGAGACGTCCAAATAAGAAAAGTGTACAAATTCCTGTGAGATGGAGGGAGTACATTATTTATGACAATACATTTTTTTATCCTTTTTAATAAAAAATACTTAATATTTTTTTATTTTATGGTTAGTCTGCAATACACAATTATGTTAAAATCGCCTACCAATCTTAAAAATTCCCAATCCTTTTTAACCTGCCCAAATTATAACAAAGCCCAAAAAATATATAAAATGTAACTGAACTTCTAATAAATTACTTTTGAACTTTCTTATTCCCAGTGCGAAATAAAAAACCACACTCGTATAATTAACCAATGGACCAAAATATTAATCGACGACACAAAAATATTATTTGCCCAAAACAATACTATAATTAAGTTCAGACTTACAAAATAAATTTAAATTATACTGAATTGAGTGCATATAAACACCCGGGAAAAGTACATACCCATAGCCAAACATTGCCTCTCTTCATCTTCCTCTTAAGCTGTCGATGTCAAATCACAATCCACTAACCAAGAAAAAAACCATATTTCTCTCAGCAATTTCAAAGCATGGCTCTTAGAAACCCAAGAATGGCGTCTCTCCCACAACTCCATGATGATCTAATAGAAGAGATTTTCGAGAGGATGCCAACGAAGGCCATCACTAGGTGCAAGCTCTTATCGAAGCATTGCTATGAAAAGATTTCCGAGAAGCAGTTCATCAGAAGGCATTTTAGGCAAATGTCTCTCCAAAATAGGGTTTACACTCTTCTTCAACCCGAGCACTGCTTTGTCCCGCTCCAGTATTTTGTCAACAATTGCGGACAAAAATTAACCGCAGAGTTATCTATCAGGGGATGAGGGATTTCGAATACGTTACACATTGTCGTAGCCTTGCCCCTTGTCGTTTCATCCGATGATGAAATCTATTTGCTTAATCCAACAACGAATCAATGTTACCTTGTTCCTGATGAACCTATTGGCTTCCCTCCTCGGTCCAACTCAGCGAGTGTGTTTTACGGCCTTGAGTACAATCCAAGACTAGAAGATTACCAGGTCGTTAGGTTGTCCTTGTTTCACCACATGGGCTGGCTAACGGAGTTGAGGGTGTGTTCAAAGAACATTAATCAGTGGAAAAACTGTGGTGAGTTCCCTAATTCTCGTTTGCTTACCACTCTTGGGGTTTATGCAAACTCATGTGTTCATTGGATTTTGTATATTGAGCATATTATTGCCTTTAAACTAGTCGACGAGTCTTATCGTTTGATTTATCTGTCATCTCAAGTTAACCGTGACTATAGGCACCATTCATTTACTGCTCTTAATTTTGAAAAACTTGTTGTCATGCCTACTTTCTATATGGTTGTTGAGTCTTTTGATTTATGGATCTTTGATGTTTACTGTGATGACAAATCATGGATAAAGCACTCTGTCGATTTTGATTTCCCTATTAGAAATGTGTTTAGGGTCATCAACTTCCAGGCCCTGTTCATGGTGGAGCCCAAACGGGATAAAATTGTATTCCGTATTAAACCGTTGGGAAACTTTTGGTGCTGGGATTTGAAAGCTCTCAGGTTCCTCCCCATGGCTGGTGAACCGATTGTGAATGTTTCATCTAGCGCATTCCTTTGTGTTGAAGCTCTTTCCTGACTTAGGTGTAGGTATCCACACCCCTGTTTTTTGTGTATCTATTGGTCACATATTGTTTTTGGTGGCCCATCTTTTGTAAAATCCTTGCTTTTGTGTATAACCTCTATGGGGTGTGGTGTATTAGTTAACTTATTATATATTTATCTATAACTTGAAGATCAATTACCAGCAGTCTGGGAGGTGTAGGATGTGTGCTTTGTGTTGGTCTTCTCATACTCATGTTAACTGATGTACATGATATGTAGATGTATGCAGGGGCATTTTGATCAAACGTGGGAAGTTTTTCCCCCTATGATTTGTCAATTCTTATATGTAATGGCAGTCATATAAATCATGTATTTTGTTCATTGATAGGATTGACCCCTACTAATTATTATGTATGAATGTAATGAATTCGCCCAAATGTTATCTCCCCTGTTTTGGTTCTTCATAATTTCAATATGATGTTCAGTTTTCTATATTGAAGTTCCAATATATTATGTTGTTGAAAGAAATCAGCTTAACTCACTGATAGTACTTGGGACACTATGTTTCAATTGTTGTCATGTTCTACATCATAAATTAGTTTATGATTCTGTTGGCTTGTTCTATTCATATTAGTTTTATATTAAAATTGAAATCAAACCTATTTATTCATTCGAAGATTTGCATGTAAATAATGTACTATCAAAAATTCAATTACTCAATCAACATTTACTTCTTTTTTTTAACCAATTATACACAACTTAGTCATTGTTTAAAATTTATATGATGTAATGTCCCTTCTCCAAATACTAAATTCCCTGTGTATGATAGGGTGAATTGTTTCAATTCTCCATCTTTTACAATAGTTTTGTATCTTTTTGGTGGTATTCATATAGGTACCAGACAAGAGTATTATCAAAGGTGTACTATTTCAGCTTTTCCCCAAATAAGTTCAATTTTTTTTAAAACTTAAGTTCCAAATACAATGCAACGAAGTCCCATATTTGAATCATTAACAATTTCTGTCATAGCCAATAAATATTCAATTAAACACCCCCCAATCCCACATATATCAATTTAGTATTTTTTGGTGCATGTAGTTGCATGTTGTTCAAGTATAGTTCCATTTAGACAGCTGAAGTTCCACTTGATTGAAAATATATTCAATATATGTCTTGTGTTTTTCATCCAACCACAATGTGAATAACAAATCAAAATAATACATTCTCATTAAAAGAAATTGAAATTAATATATACTAAAATGCAATTGAAGTAGTTCTATTCTACTACGCCCAATTTACTGATTATGTTTACCTAATTGTTTACGCATTGCCCCCATGTAATATAGGTTTATCTCGATGCAAATTGCCATTAACACAATTTTAGACCTATTCAAAGTATTATTATTACGTTTTTGACATTTTATTTAAAACCAAGTTTTTTCCAAAATCGTGGCTTCAAGATAAGTCCGAAATTATTTCAGTAACTAATAACATTTTATGACCCATAAGGTCAAACATGTATTTAATTGGTTAAAAAGTGAATTACCGTTAGTTGGAAAAATAATGTTTACGGCGGTGGTAGTACATAATCATGTTACCACTCATCATGTCTTCACCCTAATGAAAGATAAATGGTTTGTGATTTGTTCGAGAGTATGTTTATAGCTTAATGACAAATACATGTTCTTTAAACTGTACTAGTTCTTCATATAAAAGGTTTTAGAATTAAATACCAATGCATCATCAACCAAAACAAAATTTTGAAACTCATAATAACAGACTTATATCCGATGAATTCCTATTTTGAATCCCATATTTTATTATAGAGACTCGTAAATCAATGAGTTCATAATGCATTAGCACGTGAATATCTCCCTCTCCAAATCTAATAGAATTATGATGGGGCTATAAGTTCTATTTACATTAATTACCCTAGTCCAAATTTGATAGTATGAAATATATGTTTATTTGAATAAATTACTACATCTCAAAAGGCAATATAAAATTCTATAAAATATCTATTTTTGGAAGTTCCATGATAGTACTGTAAGAAGTATCAAGACAATATATAGAAGCCATCTTCCTTTTCATCCATAACAGATTAAGTTAACTCAAATCTCTCAAGTTCAAGATTTTGACGTGATATATAAATTATTGATTTAAAAAAAATCAACCTCAATTTTTTATATTTTCAAAATTGTTTGAAATTGGAGATAATAGTATTTTTGTTATGCCATGTCTACTTAATTGGATTATTTTGTAATGGTAGTTCTATTGACTACTATCTTTTTTTGGGTGTATTGATTTGTTCTTGTGTACTCTTAATGTCATATTTCAACTCAGTAAAATAAGTTCAATAAAATAACTCCACAAGTTTGCGTATATAATCTCAAGTTCAAGTTATATAACATCAAGTTCAATGTCTCCTGCATAAGTTTTAATCGTAAACATCGTTCAAACAATTCATGATTGAAAAGTAAGTTACATCTAGGTAGTTTATTGTGTACATTAATTTAGTTCATGTTAAGTTCAATTAGGTCAATAGCTGAAGTTCAAAAATCAAGATCACCCATTTTGACACATTACAATTAGGGGTGGGAATAGGCCAGACTACCCGACAGGGGCCTACGGTCTGGCCTTCTAAAATCCTACTTCGGCTCGGCCTATTTAATAAATAAACTAGGCACAGGCCTTTCTAAAAGCCTTTTTAGTTAAATAGGCCAGACCTGAGCTTTTCTAAAGGCCTTTTAAGCCTAACAGGCTGGTCTATTTAATTATAAATATGTATAATTAAAATAATATTAATTTATAAATATAATTTATTATTTTTATATTAATTATATAATAGATAATTAAAAAAAAACTAAGAACATCGTTAGTTGATTACAACTAGGAACAAGTCTACTCATGTTCACGCATTTTAAAAACATGGTTAGTTTGTTACAACTTAAAACTTAGTAAACAATTTACATATCATTAATAATTATTAAATTAATAAAAAAGAAAGAAACCCACGAGATTCTACATGCACAACACACACTATCAGCGTACAGCAGCCCCTGGAGCAGCGTCGCACACACGCAACGACGCAAGACACTTTGCTCATCTTTCTCCGGTCGCGCCCTCACTGCTCGTCATCCGCTGCCACCACTATTTTTAGTCCATCGCACAACATCGTACGCCTCACAGTAAATCCATTACAGTAGATTTTTATAATTTCAGTTTTATTTATAGATAAAGCAATCTCTCATGTTTCTAAACTGGTATTATTAATTATATTTCTCTATCATATTTTTTAATCCTTGTTAGATTTCTGATTATCTTGATTCTTGTAGAATATTTACAAGATTAGTTTTGGCCAGATTATCTATTTTTTTTCATATTTAGTAAATTAATAAATACTTAGAGTATGCTACAGTAGTTTATGTTTAATGATTTTCCATTTTTATTACAGTTTTTTTAGCCAGATTATTTAGAGTATGCTACAGTAGTTTATGTTTAATGATTTTCCATATTTGTTACAGTAGTTTCAGCTAGATTATTTAGAGTATGCTAGAGTAGTTTATGTTTAATGATTTTCCATTTTTGTAACAGTATTTTCAGCCAGATTATCAATTTTTGTTCGTAGATGCAGTAGTTTATGTTTAATGATTTTAGAGATTTGTCTTTATGAAAAGTAGGCCAAGATTGTACTTAATTATATATTTTTTTTGTTCAATATGGCTATGCAGCAACTATGTCTTCTCAATATGGAAATAATGAAACAATTTCATCTACTTCAATTTTATCTAGTGAGACAGAAAATAATAATGTTGAAGATAATGATGCTGATGAGTGTGTCATTAAGAAGAAGAGACAAAAGACGTCAATTGTGTGGAATGATTTTGATGAAGTTGACATTCCTAAGATTGGAATGAAAGTTGTTTGCAAGTATTTCAAAGACAGATTTGCTACAGGTGGAAAGGGGGCTAGCACAAGCCATCTAAGAAGACACACAAATGTTTGTTTGCAAAGGAGATTTTATATGGATTAAGAAGCAAGCCACTATTCCATTTAAGTCTTCCATATCTTCTATGAATCCGTTCATAGATCCAGGTACAAGGTACTCTAATGAAAGGATGAGAGAAATTATTGCTATTTCTATCATGGTGCATGATTATCCTTTTAGCATTGTCGAGGATGAGGTTTGCATGTGGGCTTTTCAATATGCTAATTCTGATTTTCAAAAAGTTACATGCAAGATAATAAGCAATGATTGTTTAACTATATGTGAGGCGAAGAAGAAGCATTTGAAGGCATTGTTGAAGAATGTGAGCAAGATTAGCTTGACTACAAACATGTGGAAATCAAATCACCAAATAGCCGAGTACATGGTTATCACTGGTCACTTTATTGATGCGGAGTGGAAGCTCCAAAAAAGAGTTTTAAGTTTTGTGAAAGTTCCTACACCGAGACGTGGAATTGATGTGAAGGATGCTATATTCAAGTGCTTGAAGGATTGGGGGATTGTGAATAAGGTATTCTCCATTACTGTTGATAATGTTGCTTATAATGATTGTTCTTTGAGGGAACTTAAAAAGGATTTGTCACTTACTTGCAAGTTGTTCTTAGATGGTGAATTTTTGCATGTTAGATGTTGTGCACACATATTGAATTTATTAGTGCAAGATGGCATTAATAAGATCAAGCCTATCATTCAAAATATTCGTGAAAGTGTCAAGTACATTAATCATAATGATGCAAGATTGAAGGTGTTTTCTGATATTTTAGAGAAGAAGGGCATCAAAGAAACACGATTAATTATTGATTGCCCAACACGATGGAACTCTACTTTTCTCATGCTTTCAACTGCTTTGAAATTTTGAATTGCATTTCCAGCTTATCAAGAAAAGGAACCACATTATAAATATGCACCATCGGATGAGGAACGGGATCAAGTCCAAAAGGTTTGTAAATTTTTGGAAGTTTTCAATCTTGCTACGTATGTCATCTCAGGAAGTGAGTATAATACTGCAAATTTGTATCTTTTGGAGGTTTGGAGGGTGAAAAAAGTGATTGATGAAGCTGCCCTTGTTTAAGATATCTTTTTGAACGAAATGGCAGCTCAAATGAAAGAAATTTGATAAATATTGGGGGGAGTGCAATCTTTTGATGTCTATTACAAGTGTTTTGGATCCAAGGTGTAAATTTCATGCGGTTGACATATGTTTTCCTCTTATATATAAGCCAGATAGTCTTGCTAAAGAGAATGTGGAATTTATGAGGAGATCTTTAAAAGTATTGTATAATGAGTATGCAAAATTGAGTATGGAAGAGGTGATTAACGATGCAACTGATGGAAGTGATTATGGAAGTAATGACAATACTTCATGTGTGTCTGATCCCACTTTAGTTACTGGATTTCAGCAGCTCATGACTATGGTGCGTAAAAAATAAGCGGTTCCTCCATCAAAGTTAGAATTACAAGCCTACCTTGATGATGATGTTTGTGTTCGTGATTCTAAATCTTTTAGTGCTTTGGATTGATGGAAAGACAATAGCGCAAAGTATAAGATATTATCAAAGATGGCTGCAGATATTCTTTCTATTCCAATCTCGACAGTTGCATCTGAGTCCACTTTTAGCGCTGGGGGAAGAGTTATTGATGATTATCGGTCTAAGTTAAGTGAAGATTCTATTGAGGCACTCATTTGTGGTGGAGATTGGTTGCGCAGAAAATATAATTTGAAGAAAAAAAGGTACAAGTTTATGTAAATTATAAGATTTATGTTCTTTGTTAACATAATATAAAATTTCAGCATGTGTAATAGTCATATTTTTTTCTTTTTCATTGTAGGTGGTAGAACATGAAGATCATATTCTGTTGAAGATTTGATTCTCTATTTGTGGTTTTATTTTTGTATTGGTTTTTTGAACTATTCTATGGTTTTGTTATTGTTTTTTTAGTGAGTTGATGTTGGTATTAAGATGTTATTTGTATTTGGTAAAATATTTAATATTATTTGCATTTCTTAGCTTTAATATTATTGTTGGTGTTATTAATGATTGTAATCCATGATGATGGACATTAGCTGCAGCTGGTTGAGGACCTTCTTGATACAGGTTACAGCAAGTGGACGAATTAATTGCAACATGTTGTGAAAAAAAATTGAAGGTTTATTGTCAAAAGTTGAAGAGCGTAGCAACAGATTTTACAAGATTATTGGGCGGATTACATTATAGTTGTTGGTACTTTAGAAGGGAGTATGAAACTTGTGTGCAGCAAGATTACATTATAGTTGCAGCATGTTTTTTTAAGAGAGCTGTTTGTTGAAGATGTAGTAGCAGGTTTCGCAAGATTTTGGGCAGATTCCTATATAAGTGCTTCTAGTGTTAGGATGGATTTAGCATGATTATTAGGCCAAAGTTTATTTTAGGATGCAAGTAGGATACTTGAGAGTTGCATTGTAACTACTCTGTTGTACTGCTTCAACTCTATTTGAGTTGGGCGTATTCTTTTATCAATATATTTATTTTACCTTTCTCGATCAATTTTTTTTTTTTTACAAATCTTTTATTAGGTAGGCTTTTAAAAGGCTTCCAGGCCTGACCTATTTACTAAAAAGGCCTAGGTGGAGCCTGCTAAAAAGCCTAAAATACATAACAGGTCAGGCTTAGGCCCATTAATTGTAAATCAGGCCCAGACTTTTCTATGAGAGGCCTGGCCTGGCCTGACCTATTCCCACTCCTAATTACAATAGAAGAATGGTTAACTTTATCACAGCACCAATCGGTAGCATATATGCATCATTCACATATATCAAAAGACACTTAATAACAGGAAATATAAATGTACCCAAATAATTGCAAACTTCATCAGCAACTTCATAAGCATGAACATACATATATATAATACAAACATATATATTAATCATTCCACATCATCTGGTTTGAGGCCACCAGTTTAGATAACAGCCCATCACCCCCTACTATTACCACAGTTCCACTGATCACTCCATCAGAGTTTTAAAATATCACCCATTGTTTCATACAAATTTCATACAATCCAAGGAATAAAAATTACTTATATAGATAAAATACCCTACATCCATCATCTCCAATAACCATCATGAGTGTATGGAGCACGTTCACCAGTTCATTCAAAATCTTCAATGGACAAAAAGTCTAAGAATCATCTTACCATCCTTGCACGGTATTCTGCAGACGCGTCGTGCGAAAAGTGATACAGTTCCTTTGATTGATTGAGTAGTGTATTTTCAATGTTGTAGCACATAATCACACCGCAGTCTATAGATGTCGGCTCCTGTTCTGCGCATACACACGCATACACATACTGATGATTTCTTTGCTCCATACTTCATAAACGGATGGGGTGCCTTCATTGCAAATACCTCCCTGAGCTTCCCTCAACATATGTAACCTGCATTTTTTTTTACAAAACACCACTTAGTATGAAATTCAGCTCATTTTCCATCCATTCAAGCTAATACCTAAACAGTTTGATTGGTTATAGAACTTAAATATCCAATAATTTACAAAAATTAAACAATTACCACAGCCAATGAGCAGTCATAATACACGTCCCTACCCCTTCGTGGACGAAGTGAGTTGAAAAAGTTCCACTCACAGCTTTGTAGATCGAACCTCAACATTGTCCAGTGATCACCCGAGGACCTAGAACACCGTCCAACCCCCCTTAAAAGTAGTGGAAACAACAACACATCATTAATACCCACTTCACTTATTCGTCTATCCAGTAACGCATCAACCGCACCATCTGAATATCTCCCCCTATCATTCAAAAATTCCTAAAAAAACTATTGATATAATGAAATTAATCATTTTGCAAATATAGTGACGCACCAACTTCAATTGTATATAAACTATTACATTTTATAACTACTTATTTCATTCCAATTATTATTAAAAAATACGTAGCCAACAACAAGCAGTGAACATAACACAACCTTGATGCTTTCTTTATCCTTGAACATCTTAAATAGTAAATCCGTCCATCCATCAACAACCTTTTTTATATCAATGAAACAACAAGGGAAAAAAAATCTTAAACCCAATTAAAAAATGACATTACAACATTTAAAGGATATATACCGGAGATGAGATTCTCTCATGATGCAAAATTGTCAGTATGTCCTTCAAAAGTAACATCTCCTAGAGCACTGCCAAACCCCCCAACAGATTGTACCGAGGTCAAAACAAATATAAAAATCTTAGCAGAACCTTACAAATTTTGCATCTTCAATAAGAAAAAAAAAATCAACAACATCGAGACTTCTTAATGCATTAAATGTATCTAAATAATTAACGTTGGATGCACTTTTCCCCATGCTCACCCCACATTTCTGCAATCATTTCATGTATCTCTCCTGGTATACGTTGTATCGCACCCTTTGCAGTGTCTCACATGAAATCTACACCAAAAACTCCTTTCTATTTAAATACTCTGTTCTGAATCAATCTCTCATATGGGCTCAATACAACTGGTCTTCTATCCTCATCCTCTGTACATTTCTTCACTCTCCGTACAAGTGAGTTTGGATCTGGATAGTTTCTTGCTCTTGTTTTCCTCGCAAATTGAACAACATTCTCAACTACTTTATCAGCATCTGCTGGCACACTGTCAATTTTAAATGGAACTACCTCACGACCACCACTAACTACATTTGCCTCCACCCCTTCATCCATTGGCTCTTTTCCTTTCCTCCGTCTGCTAGATGTATGCTTTTGCTCAATAATCTCAATCTCCCTCATTTGTGCTATTGTAATAGGCCCCCATTCATCATTATCTATAACATCTTGTGACTCACAGGCCCCAATCAATCCAATCATTGCTTCCTCATTTCCATCATTTTCATTACACTCAACATGCTCATGTGCATTCCCCTTCAGCTCTCTCAACTCCAACAATAACTTCTCATTTTCTGCAACCATTGCGCTCGTGTCTGACTCCATCTTAGCCCCATACAACCAGCTCCTTTATAAAGATCTCAATACTCTCATCCTTGTCTAAGACCTGTTTTTTACTAACCTCAAGCTTATCAATCAAGTCACTGTTTTCTTTGTTCAAGATCTGAATAGTGGACTCCATCCGCTTCTGTTCATCCATCATCTTAGTCTCAACATCCTGCAAATGCTTATTCAGAGCATCGATTTGTGCATCCTTGCATTGCACCAGTTTTTTGCTTTCATCTAACTGAGTTAACAAGTTTTCATTCTCCTCCATCAGTTTTGCTTCTTCAGCGTTCATTGTGTTGTTTTGACAACCACGTGGTTCACTATTCATTTGACCTGTTAAGTCAAAACTGAAACTTGATGCGTCCTACCATCATCTAAGTAAGCACAACCTATCACTGTCATTACAAAATATTAAAATTTAGAGTTGTTTTCACTATAAACACTATTAGTAAATGACAATCTACATCATCTCACCCTCTGTCCCATCAATCTCTCCATCACAATCCCTAGTTGGATCTGCATCACAATCTTGATCGATAACACGTTCCTTCATTGGACTTTTAGTGTAATCATCACGTCCATTCTTTGCAGTAGTGTTGGTTATATGACGGATAATCTCATTGATATTTATTGGTATGTCATATAACTCCTCAGACGGGGGTATTGTTACTGTTCTTATGGGATGTCTCACGCTAGTTCCTGTACTCGTTCCAGCCCCATCACCTCTAATGCCCAAATGTTCATTAAGCCCAAGCAAGTTCTTTTCAGCAGTGTTTGGATCCATAGGCTCTCTTATCACCTACAATATGTGAGTAGGATAATAATATAACATTAACTGTTTTTGAAAAATATAATCATTTTCCAAAATTGAAATTTGTATTATTAAAAATACTTACACTATCTTTTCGTATTCTAACCAAGTTACGTCTCCCCAAGGTGTTGCTTAACATTCTCAAATCCCACCTTATGAAACGTGGGAAAGCTTCAATGTTGCATGGACCAACCAAACAAGTATGTTCACATAACTAGTACTGCAAACAGATTTTAATTAGTCCTTCATTATATAATAACAAATTGTGATATTTGTATGCATTAAAATGATTTTTATATTCATACATACCGTAAGAATCATTGCACAATCACCAATTATTAGATTATTGCATAATCTCACCTGCGAGAGTAGGTAATCAGTAATATACTTACTCCAATTGTAATCGCATATCCTAGACAGATTCTCCAAATATACTGTTAGATGAAAAGACATTGACCCATTCTGCCCTGGGGCCAACAAGGATGCTAACAGATAGCAGTGTGTCAATCGTACAACGTCTCCAACGCTCAAAGCATTAGTTATCTCAATTGTAGCCTTCAACTTCTCATATATAAAATTCTTATACATGAAGAATTGTCCTTTCCCTCCCTTCATTTCAGCAGCAAAGCAACGATCAATCCATGGGGGCATTGCATATTCTCTCTCTGTAACAGGGATTGAGACTTGTTCCTCCAATGATACAAAAAACAACCTGCACGTCGAAACTCTTTACCCTAAGCTCATGACCACCTACAAGGAAACACTCCCTATAAACGTCATATGTCTTGTATATCTCCTTCAGCCTTGTTACACTTGCTCTTCCAGTTTTCATGGTCAGTCTTCAACAATGCATCTATAAGAAGCCAGAATGGACCCTTTTTCAGCTCTTCAATATGTACTTCTTTGAAGGCAACACAGGTCAACTCCTTCATTGAACTCTTCAGATTGCTCTTATAATAAGTAGTGTTTGGTTTAACAGCCACATGCCCTAAAAATGACAAACATTATATCTCCTTTAGTTAATAAAACAAATAATTCAAAGTTTTTTTTTTCAAATTTGTAAAATTTTATTTCTCGGGATCTTAAAATCAACTTACTGAAAGGATTTCGCGGCCTCACCTCTTACACGTTTTGTTCACCTATATATTTTTTACAATAATCATAACCACAATAAATTCTAAAAGCCTCTTTAATAAAATACTAAATTGCTTTAAAATGTTTAAACATATCATATCTTTACCATCCCTTCTAGTTCATGAACACGACCTCGATTGCATCCCCTTTTTGTACAAGTACACCTATCACACCCTTCGTTGTTATCTTCTGCATTTATCAAGACCTCGGGTAGTTGTCAAAGCATTGATAAGTACGAGTAGTGTATATAACTGATTAAAAAGTAAAAAACTTAAAAAAAAAAACAAATACCTTCTGAAAATGTCTTTAAATCATATTCCTTTCTTCGACACCTTCTAGCCGAATGGTGTGGGTGTTGGTCGCTACTATATGCAAAACAGTTACTAAAAACCCTCACATATGTAATCTATCATATACTTTTGAATATAAAGCTTCTTATGGGTCTGAGGCATCTTCGATAATACCCTCGCATCATGTATCACAAACATATTCTTTATCTCTGGACTTCATGCGCTTCTTATGCGTATGAGGCAAGTTCTCGTATGAATCTGAATAAACATGATTCTCCCATTTTATAATGTATTTCAAAAAAAGGTGGCGAATAAGGTAATTATGTACGGTACCTGAGTGTGATTTGCATTCGCAGTCAGATGTCTTTTATTTCCCTAAGACAATTTAAATAATCAGGTATTATTATTAATTAACTCTAGAAACATAAACAATCATACATATTTTTGTTACTTCTTTTTATTTATAAACATTTTGTTATACATGAGATTTAATAACATCATAGCTCATGGTAATTTGAATAACATGTAACTAACTCAATATATTCATAAGTCTCTGTATACAATATCTACACATCTGGTACGTTTTCCATCTTAAACACAACATTAGTATCTAAAAATTGAACTTATGTAAAAACTTTTGGAACTTATGAAAAAACTTTTTAAACTTGTTTAAAACTTTTGGAACTTAGTTTTCTAAAACAGATCATACTGCAGCTGTTAAGTACACACAAATAGAAACAACCATCAGCAGCTAGAATTCAGACAAAATTACCAAATTTCTACAATAATACATAAATTTCTTAGTTTCCGTCATATAAAAACTTAATACACTCAAAAATCGGCTTCTCAACGAAATAAAGAAATTTCTTTCTGAATCATCATTCTATAAAAAAAAAACATGGTCCTTGAAAGCAAAGATACAGGTACTTACCTCTCCTACACAAATTCCTGCTCTTCATGTTAACAACGTTATTATTTCCACTCTTTGAGCACTTCCTGGGAGACCTCCTCGCCTCCTCCATAACCTTTACCATTGTTGGTTACTAAATGTCTGTAGCGCAAAGAACTCATTTTTATCAAAACTAATTTGAAACCCTAGCAACAAATAAAAAAAAACTTGTTTTATATATAAAAAAAACCCTCTCTGTCGTTTCATACCAGTCGTAGACGATGAAAGCTCCAATATGTTCTTGTCTCACAACACCGATAAATGAAACTTTGGGAAATGGTGGTAGTTTTGAATTATTTTGGAAGGAATGAGTTTGAAGGTAATAGATTTTGTTTTATGTATGAGTGAAGCTAAAGGGGGGGGGGGGGAAGCTGAAAGTGTATATCAATGATTGACGTTATGGTATGCATTAAACAGAGGGTGTCAGTTGGGTTACGCCAACTTTTTCAGAAATAGGGGCATGAGTAGGAGTATTGTGTACTATTGGTACTGGGGAGTAAGCATTTTAATGGTTATGTTCTCATAGGAAACACACTAACTGAATTGCACCCCACAACAACTCACCCTTCTAACAACTACTTGTTCTACTTAATAAATTACTTTTTTTTAATTAGACAAAAAAAAAAATTCATTAAAAATATTAATAATTTATGTTTTGTATTAAGCAGATTCTTGAAAATACAATTATATATATATCGTATTTAATTAAATATTTTAAAAAGTCAAAGTAATTTACAAGGCGTGATGCTTAATGTAGAATTTATTGTATTACAGGACATTACAGAGGTTCATAAATCAAATTAGGGCATAGTTAAAGTTAGTTGCAAAGAGGGAAAGTTTTAACACATATTGAGATAAAATAAATTAGAGTGTGTCTACAGTGCACTAAGGTGCAAAGTATACATCCTTAATTGAACCTCAATTTTGACTATTTTCAATCTAATTTCTCTTCCGCCAATAAGCTTCATTAATTTTAAATTGTGAGGGTCCTCGCAACTGCATTGGGCAGAACTTCGCGATTTGATTGAAGTCAAAATAGTTATTAAATATTACGAAGCTTCAAGTTCGAGCTGTCGCCCACTTATGAACATGCTCCTTTTGTACTTGTGCATTTGAAACCCAAACGTGGTGTTCAGCTCATTTTTCATAATCTTTGAGTCATTATCCATGCCTTGAAATTGTTTATGAATTGTGAAACTGAATATTCTACATTTTATAATGATAAATTTCATACAATTAATAATAATATTAATATTCCTGTTTATGGCCTTGGAAACGAGATAGTGATAGCGATCATATATAGCTGATACATAAAAATTTCTAATACTCAAAGAACAATATATAATACCCAAAGAAAAATGTATAATATCCAAAAATAATTTATAAATAAATAATTAATAAACAAGTAATACTCAAAGAGCAATTTATAATACTCAAAGAACATCTTATAATACCCAAAGAATAGTTTATAATACTCAATTAACAATTTATAAATGAATAGTTTATAAATAAATAAACACAAAGAATAATTTATAATATCTAAATAATAATTTATAATACTCAAAGAACAATATTTAATACCCAAATATTAATTTATACTATCCAATGAACAACTTATAAATGAATAAATAATAAATAAATAATTAATAAACGAGTAATACTCAAAGAACAATTTATAATACCCAAAGAACATCTTATAATACCCAAAGAATAATTCATAATACATAATGAATAATTTATAAATGAATAATTGATAAATGAATAAACCAAAAGAATAATTTATAATACCTAAAGAACATTTTGTAATACTCAAAGAACAATATACAATACCCAAATAATAATTTATAATATCCAAAAAGTAATTTATAAATGAATAATTAATAAACGAGTAATACTCAGAGAACAAATTTTAATGTCCAAAGAACAATTTATAATACCCAAAGAATAATTTCTAATACACAGTGAACAATTTA
>JAPKLY010002278.1:0-27013 GCA_026898435.1 Prunella vulgaris | reverse complement strand
ATTAGTAGCAGAGTTAGGAATGATAGATGGAGGGGCAGTTCTATAGAAAGAAAGTTTTTGGGTAAACGGGTAGTCAGCTGGTACCCAGCTGAGGACTACTCTGCTGAAGTAGTCAGCTGATCCTCACATCAGCTGATCTGGTATGTCTACTTATTCTTTCCTTTCTTTTCTCTATCTTGTTATGTCTAACTTGATACAGGAATAAGTTATGAAAGTCAGACAAGGCCACCTTGCTTCAGCTGGTCCATGTCAGCTGACATTAAAGACCCAGATGAGCAGAAAAGATTTTCATAAGGATCGCTCTTATCAGCTGATTTTGCCACGTCAGCATCTCGATAAGTATTTCTATGATCTTTATGTCGAATTTTTTTTAAATCTATCAAATCTTTTCAAAAATTAATAAATCCCTAATTTCTAAAAACTATTTTAGAAAATTGGCAATCAAATCTTTGTGTTTACGAAAAATCGAGGATTTATTACCTTTTTCCAAATAAGGTGTCAGTTGTAATTAATTTAACACCGTCTAAATCTTCTCAAAAAGTGTTTTCATCATTACCTTTTTCAAAAAGGGGAATCTTTTGAGGCGGTCAAAACCTTTCGAAATCCTAACACCCACGCATCACCTCCAAAATTCTCAAAGGTCATTTATTCTGGACCTTTGATTTGTGTGATGCAAAATACAAATCTACGATCAAAACTGATCGGTTTTAATTTTGGAAAAACTGCTCATATCTCTCGATACTTATATATACCCCTTTAAACTTCTTTCTGAAATTTTCTGTTCCTAAATCTTTCTGCCCAACTAGGGTTCCTGAAATCAGAGAAATCCTAAACCTTCTCCAAAATCAAAATCTCCGAACCTTCATCTCCATGACCCCCCCTGACCATAAAACCCTAAACTTCTATACCTTTCAATTCCTTCTTAAGGCTCAGTTCAGCACAGACTCCATCGGCTCCTTGGTTGATGAAGTCGCTGTTGTTATCTCCAAGGATGCTGTCGCTGATATCTTTGGCCTATCCTCCTCTGGTGTCCAACCCCACAAATACAAGGAAGCTGACTACCTGGAGACCTTTCAGTTGATGGCCAGGGCGAGTTACAGAGACACCACCACGAACCTGAAGAAATCCATGCTGA
The DNA here is from genome assembly GCA_026898435.1 of Prunella vulgaris. Classification (NCBI taxonomy): domain Eukaryota; kingdom Viridiplantae; phylum Streptophyta; class Magnoliopsida; order Lamiales; family Lamiaceae; genus Prunella; species Prunella vulgaris. The sequence continues at coordinate 25,878 of JAPKLY010002278.1, read as the reverse complement.
GGAGGCGGTTTCGGTTCCTGATGGATGTGGTGACCAAGGTCATCTTGGCGGAACAGGGGAGTTTGGACGCCATTACCAAACTCCGCCTGAGTGTGGCCCGCACCATTCTCGATGGGGTGCAAGTGGACTGGGTGAGTCTGCTATGGTTTCACCTGGAGCAGGAGTCCAAGAGGTGCTTGGTGAAGGAGGTGAATGGGGAACAGATTTACAGTTTTAAATCCAAGTGTTCCATGGCCACCAGGATCACTATTCTTCTGAATCATTTGCTGCCCCAGCATGAGTGGGATGAGGAATGGGTTGTTGAGTACAACCACACCAAGTTCTTAAGGGGAAGTAACTTGGACATCATTGGGCCAGCTGACTCAGATTCTGATGCTGATACAGTAGCTGTTGCCCCTGGTCCTTCTGCTGGTCATAGGAAGAAGCAGAAGAGGAAGGCTCCAATGCCTGCTGAAGGTGGTAAAAAGAAGAAATCCAAGAAAGACACCACTCCAATTCAAAGGAAGCTCTCCTTTGATTCTGATTCAGATGAAGAAGAGGATACTGCTCTGCTAAGCAGTCTGAAGAGGGAGAAAACTTCAGCAGAGAAGCCTACTCTGCTGGTTGTTGAGTCTTCTGGAGAAGAAGAGCAGGATGAGGAGGAGTCAGCTGAGAAGGCTACATCAGATGATGCTTCTGCCACTGGCTCTGATGCAGAGGAAGAAGAGTCGAAAGAGAGGGAGTCAGCTGAACCCTCAGTAGCTGAGACAGAGGTTCTTCATTCCTCTGCTGATACACCATCAGCAGACACACCTATTGCTGCCTCACCTATCAGGTCAGCTTCTCCCACACCTTTTTCTGATCCTTCCCAACACTTTTCAACCCCAGCTGATCCCTCACCATCACAAATCCCAGTCGGCAATGAACCAGAGAAGATGGCTACCTCTGGAGAGCCTTCAGCTACCCCCAAACCCTCTCACCCTGAACCTATAATTCTCGATAACCCCAATTCCCCCTCAGAAATGGCCAAGCAAGCACGCCTATCTCACCATCGTTCAAAGGGGCCTCTTGAACGAGGGATGATTATATCTGCCCTAGCCCACATTTCCCTCTACATTCCTGAACTCAACCCCTATCCAGCCGACCAAGACATCCTTGCTGATGTCCTAGCCTGGGCACAAGCAAGAGAGGGGCCAGTCAAATTCTTTCTGGCCCTACTTAAGGAGATGGGAGAAGCAGCTTTCACTGAATGGTAGGAAATTTTGATGGAGGCCTTGGAGGTTAAGGCTCCATCCCAGCTGACATCCCCTGAAGGGCTGAGGAAAGTGGCCAGAGCTCTGTTGCTCAAAGATGGTGTGGCCCTGGACTGCCCTGAAACAGCACAGACTGAGTTTGTTCCTCCAGCAGCACATTTTGAGATCTCCCCTGCTGATCAGGTAACTCCTGCACTATTGGAACAATTAAAAGGCTATTTTGATGACCACATCAGGGAGGTCAAAGCTACTCTTCTGGCTACCAAGTCTGCTGCCCCCTCTATGATTGAAGCTCGTGTTCATCAAGTCCTGCTGGACCATCGCAACAAGCTGAAGGAAGCTATGGAGGACAGCTTGTATGCCACTCGCATTGAATTCTTCAATACTCTCCAGAGCTTCAAGGCAACTGCCAGAGCTTTCAATGATGATGCATTTGCCTCTCTTGCTGCTGAGTCTGAGAGATTCAGATTGGTCTCTGAATGGTTGGAAGGACAAATTGCTGAGTGCAAACATGGTCAGGAGGACCTGAAAGATATTGTGGACAAGCTTCCCACTTCTCTACCCTCTGCTGCAGTAATTGATGATATCAAAAAGGGGGAAGAGAAGAACTCAGCTGCTATTGCTGCCTTGCAAGCTGAGATGGCCTCTCTGAGAGCTCTTCTGGTGGATAATCAAGGGGTTCTATCTGCTAGGATAGAAAATGTTGAAGATTACATCAACACCAGGAAGATGGCTGCTCAGAAAACTCAGGAGTTGAGAGATCAGAAAATGGCGGAGGCTTTACAGAAGCAAGAAGTTGTCGCTGTAGAAAGGGAAAAGAAGAAAAGAATTATGAATGCTGATCTGGACGAAAAGCTGGATAAGGAGTTGCTGCTAGCTGAGAAAGAAACCCCTGAGGAGAGGAGGAAGAGGCAGGAGAGGGAGATAAATGATGAGCTTGAGAGGAGATATCAGAGGAAGCTGAAGAAGAAAGGGAAAGCAGTAGCTCAAGGGAGCAGGACTAGGAGTGGAAAGTTCATCAGAGATCCAAATGAGCCTCTAGTTGATGGACCAATTGATATGTTCTACAATCAATTGTCTGATGAGCTGGTGGATCTCTGGAAAACCATAAAAGCTAAAACTATGATCCACTTCTATGTTCTCCGAGGAGAAGATACCAGAGGAGAGAGAGAGAAAAATGTTGAGTTCAGAGATTGGTTGAAGGAAACTTTTCCTAAGTTCTTCAGAGCTATCACAGAAGAGATGCTTAAGGTAGAGGTTCAGCCAGAGTTGCCAGAGATTGAATATCTTCCTACTCCAACTGATGTGAGTGGAAAGATAGATTGGGTGGAAATCAGGAAATATTGGCTGCAGATCACTCAACTCTTTCATCAGCTTTCTGACAACTCTCTGCCAGCTTTGAAGGAAATAGAGAAGAGATTCTTAGACTGGTTGGAAGTTCCGCTCAGCAGCAGAAGACCGCTCCTCATGTAATAGTCCAGCTGAGTCAGCTGAGGATTAGGTATCTTTACTTTTGTCTGTTATTTCTCTCTTGATTATTATTAATAAAGCTTTATGATTCCAGACAACTACTTGTTGTCAGCTGCGTTTTGATTCTGTCTAAAAGATCTTAATTAAAGATCTTCTTTTCTGTCCTATGTGATCTTGATTTTGACTGAAAATGTTTATCTGTTGAGATCAGCTGAGTTGGTTTTGATATCATCAAAAAGGGGGAACTTGTTAGGATATCTGTGTTAGATGTTTTGATGATATAAAACAAATCAGCTTGTAATAGGACCAGCTGAACATGTTAGTCAGCTGATGAGTAGTTAGGATTAGATAGGTTCGAGTAAGGGGGAACTTACCTTGCTGCCTAGAAGATCTGAAGCTTTCATAGAAGAGAAGACCAGCTGAGACCTTGTGGACTTAGCCGATTTTAGAAGACAGGAGATTTAATCAGCTGACACTGGAGCATCGAAAGCAGATCATCAGAGAAGTTTACATCAACCGATAAGCTGAAGAGCAGATCAGCTGATATTAGAAGATTAGCTGATCAGCTGAGAGCACGTCGCAGACAAGACAAGGACCATGGATAAAAGACTTATTCAGACGAAGTCAAGAAGACCAGCTGAGGTGCACACCAGCAGACTTGCACATCAGTTGAGGTCCAAGTATCAGCAAACTGATACACCAGCTGAGGAGACAGATCAGCTGAGGTCCTGTGCTCAGCCCAGATTCTTCGGAATCAATTTGAAGGGTTAACTTGCGATATAAAAGGAAGATTCCCAGAATAGAAGATCAATCAATCAAGGGGACAAACTTGATTGATTGAAGGTCGCGAAGATTGACGGGAATCAAGAAGGAAATTCAATCAATCACAATGATTGATTGAATACGAGATTATAGGATCTCAGATTTCTAGTCCATTCCAACGGCTAGTTATTTGATCCTATAAATTAGAGTAATTGTGATAATTTCTGTATTGGATTCACACGCACATTAAGCTAGCCAATACTCTGTCAGCTTTATCACTTACGCTAAAAAACACCATCCATACTTATCCTTTGTAAAAGCTTTGTAGAAGTTGTGAGAAGTCAATTGCAATTATAGCATTGACAAGTTGTAAAGAGAGTAGTACTCTCAAAAACTGTGTAAGTAAGTGAGTAAGTGAGTTAGTGGAGAACCCCTCAAGTCCAAGTTGGATTGAGGAGAGTGGATGTAGGACAGTTGGTCCGAACCACTATAAACCCCTGTGTCTCTTCGTATTTCTTTCTGTTCTTATCTGTGCACATCACTTAAAAACAAATTTTCATTAAAACGTTTCCGCACTATACACAGCGCACTATTTTCAAAATTCAGACTACCTCAAGTAGTCTGCTGATTTTCTGAATAAATCAGTAAATTTGAAAAAGATTTTTTGAATCATTACAAGTCTATTCAACCCCCCCTTCTAGACTTGTTCAAGTGTATTCTTCCCCAAAACCTGCCTTTGGGACCAACAGTTACCAAGAGGATAATGAGACTGAGCCTGGAGAATCCTGAATTCAAGATCAAACTTGTCAGTGCTCCCAAAGGATGGGATGATGATGATGAAGATCAGGATGGACCTCAGGTCAACCCTCAGCAAGCCCCAGCCTCGGAATAAGTTGAGTCTCAGACGGAGGGACAGACTCAACCTGAGGTACGTACTGTCGGTGATGATGCTTCTGCACCTGAGACAGTTACTGAGTCCAACACTGTAGGGAGAAACAATTTCTCTGATATTGGACAACCCTCAGGAAATGACTCAGTATCCCCTGTTCTTGCTCGTTCCGCTTCTTTGCCTGTTATTATCGAGACTAATGTTTCATGTTCAGGAGAAGGAACATCGGCAGCTCCCAGTGCTCCCGTCAGCAGGAGGTGATGGCTAGATGATCACTCATTGGCTGATATCATTGGTGATATCAATGAGGGGGTCAGGACGAGGTTGTCCTTTGGAGAGAGCGCTATGTTTTGTTGTTTCCTGAGTGATCAGGAACCTAAGAGCATAGAAGAAGCTCTTGTTGATCCCAACTGGATCCTAGCCATGCAGGATGAGCTCAATCAGTTTGAGCGGAATCAAGTTTGGGAGTTAGTTGAGAGACCTAGGCGGCAACATGTTATTGGCACCAAGTGGGTTTTTAAGAACAAGAGGGATGAGAAGAATGTTGTGGTCAGAAATAAGGCCAGACTAGTGGCAAAGGGTTACTCTCAGGCCGAAGGAATCGACTATGATGAGACCTTTGCTCCAGTCGCAAGGTTGGAAGCAATCAGGTTGTTTCTGGCATATGCAACATTCAAGAAATTCAAAGTGTATCAGATGGACGTAAAGAGTGCCTTTCTGAATGATGTACTGAACGAAGAGGTTTATGTTTAACAACCTCGAGGGTTCGAAGTTGGTGACAAGGTATATCACCTGAAGAAAGCTCTTTATGGCCTGAAGCAAGCTCCGAGAGCTTGGTATGATACACTATCCCAATTCCTGATAGACCACGGCTTCGTGAAAGGAACAGTGGACAGGACCCTCTTCAGGATTTTCGAAGGGGAGGACATTCTCTTGGTTCAGATTTATGTGGATGACATAATATTTGGATCTCCTAATCTGAAGCTTTGTGAGAAATTCTCCAAGCTGATGACTGGGAAATTTGAGATATCAATGATGGGTGAAATGAATTTCTTTCTGGGTCTCCAAGTCAGGCAAATTGACTCCAGAATGTTCATAAATCAGTCCAAATATGCGAGGGATTTGATTCAGAAATTCGGAGTTCAGTCCAGCAAAGTCTCATGTATTCCCATGAACACAAATGAGAAGCTAGACCCTGACAAAGAAGAAGTCTCAGTAAATAAGACTGAATATAGGGCACTGATAGGATCCTTATTGTATCTGACTGCTAGTCGTCCTGACATCACTTATGCAGTTGGAGTTTGTGCAAGGTATCAGTCTGATCCAAAGAAGAGTCATTTAGAGAGTGCCAAAAAGATACTGAAATACCTGAGAGGTACAGTAAATCTAGGACTTTGGTATCTCTCTGATGACAACCTAGAACTGACTGGCTATTCAGATGTAGATTATGGAGGCTGTAGGCTTGATCGGAAATCAACCACAGGCACATGTCAGTTTCTAGGGAGTAAGCTGATCTCTTGGTTCTCTAAGAAGCAAACCAGTGTTGCAATGTCTACTACTGAGGCTGAGTATATGGCGGCAGGCAGTTGTTGTTCTCAGATCCTTTGGCTTAAACAGCAACTGAGACAAGGCTGAAACAGCAACTAAGACAAGTTGAGGCCACTGAAGTCCCAATTTATTGTGACAATAATAGTGCCATTGCCACAGACAAGGTGTAAGAATGTAGACATCAGGCATCACTTTATCAGAGATCATGTTGAAAAGAAGGACATCAGGATGGAGAGAGTCCCTACTGATAAATAGAGAGCTGACATCCTGACTAAGGCTTTGCCTGAAACCAGATTTGTTGAGTTATCAGTAGAGTTAGGACTCCTTAACCCAGGCTTAGGAGATTCACTCTGAATCTCTGATCATAATGCACAAGGTCAGGGGGAATGACTAATATGGACTCAGGATGAAGGAATCTCAGAGAGAAGATGAATGGTTGTAAGGGGAACATTCAGTTAAAAGGGATGATCAGTTTAGACTGACTAAGATTCAGGACACTGAATTCAGGATTTGTCACCCTGATAGGTCATATGTGGTATCAGTCAGAATACAAATCTGACTGACTGGTATGTTTTCTGATTTATATCTAGTCATCATATCTTGCGTGCATCATTCCTGATATTGTTCGCTGTATTGTCAAATCAATTTATTTTGTCATTTAATCCCAGCCATTCATTTAATATTCAGTTATTATTTAATGCAATTTATTTGAATTAAATACGGACATGCTCTGATATGCATTTAATGCATAGTGGGCGGGAACAGTTTTCGATAAAGTCTTTGACTCATTACTGTTGAAAACCGAAGAGTCTTCATGCATCTCGCGTTTTTAATCTTAATCGTTGAATCTCATAAGTCACTATTTTCTGAGCCATCCGATTAAAACTGAATTTTAGTATAAATAAGGGAAGTTTGTGCTTTTGCAACCTTTATGCACCTAAATCTTTTCTTGATATATTTCTCTCTGAAAACCGATCTTCTTCATTTCTTCATATAATATCCATGGCTTCTCCTTCGGTTGATTCATTCTTTGGAAACCTCTTTCACCTGAGAAATGAAATACACTGGGAACCATTTAGAGACTTTACCTCCAATCACCCTGATATATTACTTGTAAAAGTGCTTTTTGAAAATGCAGGTCTTCTGCGTTTTATCACTTCCAGACCCCAGCGACTTCATCCCAGACTTGTTGCTGCATTCTATCTCAAAATGGCGCAGAATAAGGATTCCCAGGAATGGGAGACGTGTATTCCCCTGACCTCATGTGTGAAGGGGAAGGCTGGTGAGGTCCCAGGAGGTGGGTCACTCTCAACCTCAGGCAGAAGATTAGAGAGATTCTTAATCTTCCTCATTCGGGTCGAAGCCCTGTTGATTATGGGTTTGGGACTGAGAAGGATTATCTCCAGTCCCTCTACGATGGTGATGTGGTCCTTAGGTCGGGCCTGAACAAATCCGTGCTGAGAATAGAGAATCGTCATTTCTTTGACCTGACGAGTCAGGGAGTGATAGGGATTGCAAGAGGGCTGGAGCAGATCTATCGGCCAAAACTGTATACGATGATGGCAATCTCTGACGCCTCTGTGCATAACTTTAACTGGGAGGATTACTTCCTCCAATTGCTGGTAGTTGAGACCAACAAAATCAAATACTCACCGTAGGGTCAAGCGACATTTGAGGCCAAAATGCACTTTGGCACCAAGATTTCTCTGATCTTGGAGACCCTGGATCTCGGTGATGTGGATCAGGCCCAATCACTCGAGATTCCAGCGAAAATCAATCTTTTCAGAGCTTACTCCGGTGATGCTGGCACCAAGAAAAGACCAAGGACTCAGAAGAAGAAGGCTCAGGCGAGCACGACTGGGAGAGTCAAGGCTCAGGCGGGCAAATCTTCAGAGGCCGATACTGCAAAGCCAGCGGAGGACAAACCTAAGTCCTCAGGACCCAGGCAACAGAAGCTGACATTCTTATATCCGGGTTCAGAGGAGCGAAAGAAGAAGCTCGTGGAAGAGCAGGCTGCTGAAGAAATGATTCAGCATGCACATCCGGAGAAGGAATCAGCTCAGGCTGCTCTTGAAATCGCCCCTATCTCTGCCATTCCGGATGATGCATCCACTGATCCAAACCCACTTATCCTTGACATTGCATCATCTTATTAGGGTGTGGAGGCCCCCTCGGGTGAGGATCAGGGGGAACTTGCTCAGGAGGGAGGAATTCAGAAGGAGATTTCTGAAGGAGTTTAGGCTGAAGCCTCATGGCCATTCCCTGCGCCTGATGAGAACATATTGTCAGACTTTGAGACAGTGGCAAGGGGAACGACTGCTGAGATGGTGGAAAAGAGGTTTCCTGACCTCTCAGATGCTCAGAAGGAAGCAGTTGTGCAGCTTCGCACCTTTGCTATGATCCGGAATGCCACCTTGCCTGAACTCAGTCAGCTCGGGGAGTCGAGAGGATGGGACAATATTGCTGAATCGGAAGCTGCTCTCTTTGATCACTTTGATGTAAACTCTCTACATCACCTGATCAAGATGGTGGACTTTATCAGAACTGTCCGATGTATTTATCCTGAGCCCGAGCCTCAGAGAGTTTAGAAGGAGAAGGAAGAGGAGAATGAGGCTGAGAAGGTAGTTGTTGTGATTGCTGATGATGATCAGCAAGGTGGCACTGAAGGGGTCAGTGCACCGGCCGATGAAACAATCCGGGGACCCGGGACTGCGGAGGCTTCAGGAGACGGTCCAACATGTCTGGTCTGAGTCAGAGGAAAATAGATCACCCCCGAATCGCTATATGCTCAGAACTCCTCACGAGCCCTTGCCAATCTTCACAGAAGGGTAATCCTCGTTGAGAGAAAAACAAGTAGGGTTGGTTCAAATTCTGAAGTGCTGAATAAGAAAATGCATAGACTAGACCGTGATCTGAATGAGATAGGGACTGACATGCAGGCTGCCATTGACATCCTTGGTGAAGTTCGCACTCAACACTCAGTAGATCTCACTGTTATCTCTGAGCAAGCAAAATGGGCCATTCAAAGCTGTAATAAAATGGTCTCTAATGTGCAAACTCAGCAGGGAGAACAAGCTTGCCACTTTTCTTGATCAACAACTGCCTGAAAGAATTGATCAACTAGTTGATGAAAAGCTGGCCAAGCTGAAGGCTGAATTGAAAGATGAGTTGTTGAGTGAGATGTCCGCACAAGAGAAGTTGGAAATTGCCTCTGCCCTGGACAACAGAATGGAGAACTTCGAAGGTCGACTGAAGGCTGCACACAATTCAGCCATTGATAAGCTCAGTGTCGGCCTAAGAGGGATGGCGGGGCAGATTGGGCAGCTGCAGGTCCAGCAGACTGAGATGGACAGTCAGTTCACTTTGTTGGCGGAGTCAGTAAATGAAGTTGTTAAGCGAATCAATGACGATGATGCCAAAAAGGGGGAAGAAGCAAATTGCTACTACTGCTAAAGCAAAGAAGAAAATATTTCCCCCTGAACTGAAAGCGGTGGATAGAAAAAGGACAAGGTCCGTCGCTGCCATCGAAGCTGCTGAAGGTTCAGATCCGAAGAGGTTGAGGCCCTCTGAGGATCTCGCTCTGGAACCTTTGTACAAGGAGATGGAGGAACAGATGCATCCAGGGTTGACCACTAAGGAAAAGGTGGTGATGACTGAGGCGGAGAAGATAGCGAAGATGAAGGAGATTTCGCTGCTCAGTCAGATCCAACGGTTAAAAGAGTCTAATGAGTAGCTGATTTCGCAGATTCAGAAAAAGAAAACTGTGCCTTCTGGATCTCGAACGAAGACTCAGAGGAAGTTAGTGGTCAGTCCATATCAAGGTCCTCCTCCTCTTCAATTCGTAGAGGATTTCATCCCGATAGAGATGTTGGAGGTATGGATTCCGATCCGGAATAGGTGGGCTTACCTATTCTATGTGGTGGGGTTATGGGACGATCTATCTGAAGAAAAAGACGTCATACTCCATCACTGGATGGCACAGGAGCATCCGGATCTATGGGCTGAAATAATCAGACATGCTGACACAGAAGGTGTAGAGATTGCTCCTCCGGAATTCATCAAGTATCCGCCTCCACTCTTCAGGAACTCCAAGCAACTGGACCGGAAAGCGATATCAGAAGAAGTCGTCAGAGTAGGACGCGCTGCCGGGGCCGTTGGTGATCGGAACAGGATGAAGCAGGTCCTGAACCGAGTCTTGGAGATGTATGAAATCCCTCTAGCTGCTTGGAATAAGGATGAAGAATAGATCAGGAAATAGTTGTTCAGGAATTGTAATAGCTTCAGGATAACTGTAACTCTTATATCAATCAATGAAGTTATTTATTTATCCTGAGTACAACTTCTTGTTGACTCCTGAATTTACTTTTCTGAATCCTTATCAAGAACTGTACTAACCCATTCCTTGTTTTCATCTTATAGACTAAGTACCTAGTTTGTCAGGTGGTACTGAGTTGTTCTCACTGACTAAGTCAGTTGATTGTATAGATGAATAGGAATTTGCTTAAGGGTTTTGGCATCATCAAAAAGGGGGAAATTGTTGGGACAATCAGAGTATTTTGATTAGATCCCAAAACTCCTGATGAATTTGCCGACGTATAGTTGTTCAGGATCAAATAGTTCAGGATAGTTAGGTTAGTAATTCAGTACAGGAAGAACATGTTGAAGACTGAAGAATATTGGAGTCGACCCAATTTACTGAAGTCTGAAGTAGAATCCATCCTGAAGAAGTCAGTCAGTCTTGCTGAGGATTGCCTGAACTGAAGCTGGAGAACGAATCCTGATGATCCGTCCTGAAGACTTTCCTGAGGTACCATTGGCTGATGTTTTTACTGAGTACACTAAGCATACTCAGGACAGAACTTAGTCAGTGAAGAAGTAAGTATAACCTATCAGGCGGTGCTGAATGCACATAAGACCTGACTTTGATCTTAGTTCAGTTTACCTGAATCATGTAAGTCCAAAGCAAAAACGTTACACATACTGGGCTGAATAACCTATCAGGCTGTGCTGATTGCACATAAGACCTGACTCGGGCATTAGTTCAGTTCACCTGAACCATGTAAGTCCAAAGCAAAAAGGTTATTTATGCTATGGGACAAGAGACAAAGAGAATGTCAGTAAGACTCCAATAAGATAAACATTCAGACTGAGTTATTAACAAGAGACTCAGAGTATTGAATGTACGAGGAAGGACAAATGTCTGAAAGTCAACTAGCCGTTAGAACGGAGAGCCAATGATCTTTCGACACGTATGTACGGAGTCTGCGCAGCATTTAATGCGTCTCAGAGTTGCAGGCGGTGGGACAAACTTGCCAGAATAAGCATGGCGATTAGGTCAAACAGTATTTCTAGCCTGCAACCACCCTAAAATAGGAAATATTTGATTTGATCTCCTCCAACGGATCTATTTTGAATCTTGCCTATAAATACAGAGAGCTTTGCACCCATTCAAGGCTAACGGGAAATTTCCAAGAAAAAACTCTCAAGAATCCAAGCTCTCAAAGCATACTATAAGGAACACTCTGCAATTAAATTTCCCTAGTGTTGTAGTAAGATTCACTCTGTATTTTCTTAGATCGATAGCTCTAATATTTAGCATTGTTTTGTATTGCTAGAGCTATCTTAGTTGGAAACCAGAATACCAAACCACTTAGGGTGTGAGATTGGTTGGTTAGAAGGACTGGGAATTGTAAAACACCCAGGGGTCAGTTCCTAAGAGAGGAAGTTGGCTATTCGTGTCCCTTGACACGTAAAACCAAGCATCTATCCTCAGACTTTTGAGGATAGCTTCCTGTTAAATCAGGTCGTGGACGTAGGAGTTGGTTATCTCCGAACCACGTTAAAAAGACCCTTCTGTGCTGATTTACTATTTTGTTCTGGATCATAACTGTCATCATAATAAACTGAACACTCTGCATTGTTTTTATCTTCAGGACTGAATCAATCATCCTGAATCTTAATACTGTGCACCCAGCCTTAACCACCAGTTTACTAAGCAAACTCAGAGAAAATGTTTTCAGAAGCTAAAACGAGTAGAAACTAAGGGCTCACTTTCCGCATGCACTCTAGCTCACTAAGATAGTAGTCCAACTGACCCGCTTCCGAGCAGTCAGTAGGTTGGTTATCTCTACTGAGCTTTCGAGCACTTTACTCACACTCAGTTTATCTGACTCGTTACTGAACTGTCCCTGTTGCCCCTGTGGACCTTCAGCATACTGAGTAATTCAGGAAATCCTGATGAGAGTGTTAGAGCATTTTTTTGAGTCTTTCAGAAAAATCTGACGTCACTGTATTCCCCCCCCATACACTGATTGTACTTGTTTCGGGACCAACACTTCTCTCTACGATTTCCTTTCATCTACCCATTGGATCGACGATCCATTTATTCCACTAGCTTAGTCATGATCTTAGCTACACATCTACGATTTGGTTTTGCGTTTGGACTTCCGGATTAAAAGTTGGCAATTCAAGGTAGAAGGATAGTCTTTCAATTTCATTGTAATAGGTAAGATTCTTGTAATTTCTATACATTTTAGTGTTACTGATGATGATTCTTAGCTTAATTGTTGATTTGGTTCCCCAATTAGCCATGAGCTAATTCCCTTTGTGCATGGTGTATGATCATTATGGTGTAATTTAGTGTTCTATCAATCCTATGCATGATTAGTGAACTTGATTGTCTAATTCTCTAAATTGATGAATTGTATGAAAGCTTGGTTTGTCCAAATGGATAATTTGAGCCTATATGAGTTAGCAACAAATGAGAATTGAGCTTATTCATAGAATCTCTTAGTTGAATTTTGTGCACACCAAGTGTTTGATTAATTGCTTTTATGCCAATGAGAATCGTTTAGAAGCTAAGACCTCTCAATTAGGGTATTGAGTGTTTTTAGAGAGATATAGGCACTTAATAAGGCTCTTAGGCCTAGTTAGACTGTCAAGGGATCTTGCTTGCTAGGATAGGTAGGCACTAGATGAACCATGATGTGATTACACTAATATACTTCTCATACACTTGTTCATTTCCAAGAGGTGATAGATAGATTTTACTCATTCTTGCTTTATTTAGTAGATAACTCTCAAGAACATTACTTGTTTTCTTAGCTATCACTTTAGTGAACACTAGTACTTGCTATACATTGCCCTGTTTCCCTGTGTTCGATAATTTTACTTGGTCAACTTGCCTAAGCTACTACGTCCACGTACACTTGCATGAAAAGCACACACGAAATAGGCAAACACTACACTACTATAAATTTATAAAAAATTGGACATAAATGATTGTTCTCTAATTTGTCTGTTAACTTGTTAGTTCATGACTTGATCCTGTAGTGAAAAATAATTTTTTTATATATATGTTATATCATAATGATTATTTTCTAATTTCAGAAAAATAATTGTGCAGGAATTTATTCTCTTAAATGTGTATGTACTGGCCAAAAGTTGTGCACCAATTGCTCCCTAGGAATTAGTACATCTATTCTATATTAAGTTATCCATTTTCTTTTAGTGGACTTCACAACTATTATTAAAAAACCCAACCTTTTTAAAATATTTCAATTGATACACTTTTTTTTATTATTTTTGGACGAAAATGGTGCAATGCTATGATGAAGAGTTTTAGTGGTGAGTCAAAGATCCAAGCCTATCAACCTATGAGGGTAAAGAGAGTATTTAATGAAGAAGGCTTGGACTTGGAAAATGAAGAAGGAGAGATCTTAATTGCTTGTGAACGTCAAGTGAAATATATTGTTCATCCTATACCAAAACACTTCATTCCTCCCGTTCCAAAAGAAGTGCCTAACATAGCGCCTACAAAGGAAATTTGAACTCATTTGAGCTCCATCCTGCATAGGACGTAAAAAATAGCGCTTGGTGGGAGGCAACCCATTGGTTTTGTTGCTTATCTTGTTTTTGTTCTTGTTTTGGTTTTTATTTTGTTGGTTAATGTCTTTGGTTTGTGGTTGTGTAGATTGTTGATGATATGGATATTAAGTTTGGAATGCTTGAGGCCTGCAAAGGTGCATGAAGAGTTTAGCTTGAGGAGCTTGGGAATTAAGGTTCGTTACTCCATGCTCGAACTTAGAGTTGCTTTGCAACATCTAAGTTTGGGGGAGTTTTATTTTTATGAATTGAGCATGTCATTGCACCAGCACACACCCATTATATGATGCTTTGGGGGTACTTGTATGATTTTTGGTGATAATTGGATTTTGAGCATTTCATTGTAACACTCTTTTTCCAAATTTTGATTGCTTGGCAAAATAAAAATTTGGGGAGGTATGTTCATGTTTACAATTCAATGCATTTGGTGAATATTTGAAATTGGTGAACTGTGATTGGGCAAGCAAAGGAAGAGACTCCAATCTACTCGGTCGAACGAGCGACCTGGCTCGAATCGAGGGATCAAAAGGTTAGTGATGTTTGTGTTAATTTTGAAAAATTATGGAGCTGCTCGAGCACTTTTGCTCGAGTAAATTAACACTGATTGAGCTTGCAGATGGCCATATCTTTTATCGTATTTAATTCGGGGATTGTGATTAATTTATGACTTATTTGACTTGATTTGACTTGATGTGTGTTTGGGATGTTTTATTTCAAGGATGATGGAATGTGCCTTGATTATGATTGATATTTGCTATCTAGGTGTCATATTTTTCCTTGGATGCCTCATGATTACATATTTTTTTTATTGTGATTATTGAGTAGACACCTAGGGTTGGCATTATTGAGACTTTGGTTGATTAGATTGAATTTTGATGATTAAGAGGTTGCCGAAATTTGGTTGGTTCCAATGGTTGGGAAAGATACTTGTTTATTCACTTGTGAAAGTGAAGATGTTGTTTGATTGGTGCTTAATTTCACAAATGATCTACCCGTGAGCTTTAGAGCCATATAGACTTGAACTTGTTGTTGTCTATTTCTTTGTTTGGTGAGGATCAATCGTGCTTTTGTATTCTAGAACTTGCCATGTGACTTGTTTCTTGCTACACAAGTGCAATATTTTTGAAAATGATATGAGGCAATGTCTGTTTGAAAAGTCACTTAGCCCAAAAAATTTCCACACCAAATTAAGTTTTTCCGTAGTTAGCCATTTTGTGCTTAATTGACCTTTTTTTGGCAACCAACAATTCAAACCAATTTATCCTTCTTTTTAAGCATGATTTTCCCTATGAATGAATGGAGCTTTAGTGTGGATGATGAGGTGAGAATGGTATTAGTTGTTTGTTTGGTGGGGATGATTTTGGTAAAAAAGTGAAATGAAGGTTGAGTGATGAGAAGTGTTTGAAAGAAGAAAGAGAAAAAGAGAAAAACTTGTGCAAGAAAAAGAGTGAGGAAAAGAAAAGAAAAGTGAAAGAAAATTGAAAAATCACTCTCTTGTGCAAAAGATTTGTTTTGTAAAGGAAAAAATAGTGAAAGAAAATGTTGAGGTTATTGGTGATGAAGAAAAATAAGAGCAAAGAGCAAAAAGAAAGATTTGGGATTGAGTGTTGTAAGTGGTGAGTAAAAAGTTCTTATGGGTAATCAATTTAGCACCTACCCACCAATTAAGAGCTAATCAATTCATCTAATCAATTTAATCAAGATAAACAACACAATAGAAGCAATACTCCAATCACATAGAAAATTTGAGACAATCAAGCCATAATCACATCAATTTCCATTGCAATTCCAACACCCAAAGCATAAGAGGATTAGCCCATGGCTAATATCATCAAAACAAAGGAAATAAACACAAGATAAACAAAACCCATGCTCAAAACTTCAATTAAATTGCAATAAGTAAAAGATATCACCTCTTGATGATCCAAAATGTAGGGAATTACAAAAACCCAATGCAATCCTTCCTAGAATATTGAAATAGAACTAGAATTAAAGTTAATCTATGAATTTGGATTGAATCTAAGGAAGTGGATTGTGGAAAAGTGAAGAAAAATGCTCCCAAAGGAAGTTGGAACCCTAATCTCTTGCCTCCAAACTCTCAAAACCGAAAATCTGCTGCCAAAAACAATTTTTGTGCTTTTTATACACCTCTCCGGATCATGCCACGTGTCAGCATCTGAAGAAAAAAATCTTGGGTTGCTCCACCTCGTAGGGTTGATCGAGCAAAAAGTGGTCGAGCACGCTTTCATAAAATGCTGAACACCTTTGATTTTCCTTGTTGCTCGATCTAGCAGGGTTGCTCAACCGAAATTGGTCGAGCAACTATTTTTGCTAAGTTGCTACGTAAATTTCTTGAGGCTGCTCGATCTAGCAAACTTGCTCGACCACTAGGCTTGGTCGAGCACGCCTTTCAAAAATTGCATCAACACTTTCTTCACTGATGCTCGATCTCGCAAGGTTGCTCGATTGAATTTGGTCGAGCAAATCCATCCCTTAATTAGCTACGTAAATTCTTCAAGGGTGCTCGATCTAGCAAGCTTGCTCGACCACTGGGCTTGGTAGAGCACGCCTCTGAAAATCATTTCAGCAATTTCTTCATTGTTGCTCGAGCATACACACTTGCTCGACCGAAGCTGCTCGAGCAGACCTTCAATTTTTCTCCTTTAAACTTCTTCATCTCAATCTTGATCAAATTCTTCTCAATTCTTCCAAAATTTGCTCTTCTTCCAATTGTGCTTGTCCAAGCCTCTTTATCAACAAATATTTTCCTAAAAATCAAACAACTCAAGTGTAAATCAATATGCACAATATTTCAATGAATTCTCACTCAATTAACAAATAAATCTATCAAATACCCACAAAAATATTCACAATAATATCAAAATCTATGGCCTAATCAATGGCGTGCCTTGGCGGAGTGCGTGGAAATTATTCACACTAGCGTTCACATATTCAATTACTTTAAGGTTAATTCTATATAAATACACCAATTTTCTCAGCTTTCGATATAATTCTAGACTTCACGATTATTATTAAAAACCCCATAAATTAAATATTTTAATTCGATATATGTTTTCTCGAGGATCGACAACTGATAATGTGTCTCGATGGAGCACGCGCGTGAAAATTGTACATGCTGGCATACACATATTTAATTAATATTTTATTTTTATTTTTAAATTTCCACATCATATGTCATATATTACATATAATTAATAATATTCATTTATTTAAAAATATTTTGTGCATTTGTACAAGGATGAGAATATTTTTTAAACTCATCATTTAATGCTAGCTCTTTCCTTGAATAAAATAACCTGCACACAAGAAATATAAAAATTCCAAATTAGTAAAAACTCTAAAATTTCCAATCGCGAAGAATCCCAAAACGTGTATCGAATTGAAATATTTTAGGTGGTCGTGCTTTACTAATAATAATAGTGAAGCCCAGAATTAAGCCGAAAGTTGAATGAAATATGGTGTATTTATAGAGAATTAATCCAGCATGAAAATTTTCCACGTGTTCCGGCGAGACACGTCATCAATTGGACATTACTATTTGTAGTCAAAAGTCCAACACTAAAAATAAAGTTGATTTAATTACATTGAATATGAGATGAAAATAATTTACTCGGGATTTAAACTTTGCGTTATTAATTTAGTTCCTTATGAAGGGAAAATAACAATTTGAGTGTCTTATAGAGGTGGATAAGTATTGTAAATGGATAATATTATAAAGGTGGATGAGTATTATAGTTGGATAATATTATAGAGGTGGATGGGTATAATAGTTGGATAATGAATAAGATATGTCCATCCAAAATTGGATAAGAAAATAACAATAATAATATTTAAATGGGATTTAACTTTCCTTTGTTAATTTAGTTCCTTATGTATTTAAATTTCGCTATTTTCCTAAATGACTGTAAAATGCACAAAGCAATATTGTTTTAAACATGTGTCGATCATGTGCATCGTTTTCCCAGTTGAATAATAAAATTGTTGGAACGCTACTGGGATATATTTTATTAAATATCCAACAGTTTTTCCAGTAATAAAATCCAATGATATCCATAAGTCGTTGATTTTTCTTCAAAAATTTTCGACGTCACATATGTTGTTGGAAAAATTGTTGGAATTTTAATAATTCAAGTGATTTATTTTATCGTTGAAAATTTTATGTTAGAATTTGAGTGTTTTCTTGTAGAGATTAAAACAGAGGTGAAAAAAATGAATGGGGGTTATTCAATTAATAGTATGTGTGCATTTGATTAGAGATGAAGAAATATAGAGAAAACTTTATTTATGTCAAATCAAAAGTTAAATTATATTATTTTATAATTATTATTTTGTGGGGTGCAAGAAAAGTAGAAGATGGAATTGATACGTAGAAAAAAGGTATGAGAGAGAATGAATCTATGAAATAACAATTAAAGTGTATTATAGAGGTGGATGAGTATTGTAAAGGGATAAGAGAGATAAATGTAGAAATTGATAAGTGTGCATCAATTTGATATTACATTTGGCAGTCAAAAGTCCAACTCTAAAAATAAAGGTTAATTAAATGGCATTGTATATGAGATGAATCTAATTTATATGGGATTTAAAATTTCCTTTATTAATTTAGTTCCTTATGTATTTATAATTCGCTAATTTAGTCCTAAATGACTGAAAAATACACAAAACTATATTGTTTTAAACATGTGCCGATCATGTGTATCGTTTTCCCATTTGAATAATAAAATCGTTGGAACGCTACTGGAATATTTTTTTTTAAAATCCAACAAATTTTCGAATAATAAAATCCAATGATATCCACAAGCCGTGGAATTTTTTTGGGAATTTTTCGACGTCACATAAGTTGTTCGAAAAATTGTTGGAATTTAAATAATTCAAGTGGTTTATTTTCCCATTAAAAATTTTATGTTAGAGTTTGAGTGTTTTCTTGTAGAGATTAAAACGGAGGTGAAAAAAGTGAATGAGGGTTATTCAATTAATAGTAAGTGTGTATTTGGTTAGTGATGAAGAAATATGGATAGAGAAAGCTTTAATTATGTCAATCAAAAGTTAAACTGTATTATTTTGTGGGGTGCAACAAAAGTTGAAGAGGCCAGGAATGGATGTGTAGAAAAAAAGTATGAGACAAAATGAATCTATAACATAAAAGTAAGAGAGATAATGAAGGAAAAATAACAATTTAAGTGTATCATAGATGTGGATGAGTATTATAGTTGGACAATATTATAGAGTTGGATGAGTATTATAGTTGGATAATATTATAGAGTTGGATGAGTATTATAGTTGGATAATGAATAAGATATGTCTATCCAAAATTGGATAAGAAAATAACAATAATAATATTTATACATTTCAGTAGTATGAGTTCATGCGAATTTGAGTTCATAAGACCCGAGATGTACTATTATATTAATCATCCACCACAATTTCTTCTATGTTAACCAAACTTTTCTTCCCTATAAATAGACACTTTTCCTCAACCATTATTCCCACAAGTTTAAGTGAGAGAGAGAGAGAAATTAAGAAATTAGTTGAGAGTTGGAAGAAGAGAATATATTTTTTTCTCCTTTTTCTAGTTGTCTTCGGCCACCAAGGAGGAGCTTCCACTCCACCAACACCCAGCCAAGAATTTTATCAAAAGTTAGGTAGCTATCAGTATTCATAAAATTGAAGTACACGTGCATGCATGTTTTAATCCTATTTGTGCATGAAATTAATATGTATGATGATAGAAATATGTTTTGTAATAAAACTTAGCCTTTGGCTATATTTTGTGAAAATAATTTCATTCACTTTTTTTTTAGGAAAAAAATTCATGAACAAATATAGTATTATATGAGTCTACAACAACATACTCAAAAATCATAGTCATTGCATCAACCAATTAAGAGAATAAATTCCTAAAATTTATTTTTCTGAAATTAGAGAACAATCACTTTGATATGATCACTCACACACACACACACACACACATATATATATATATATATAATTTATTTTTCATTACAGGTTCAAGAGATGAACACACAAGTTAACGTCGGCGGAGGACCCTCGACTGTGAGGAACTTTGTGTTACTAAGTGGACTCCGTCACAATCAGGGTCTATTAATTGATTGGAAGTCGGAGGAGCAATCCATCTTGGAATATTCCATTAAAAAGAATGCCTTAGAAGTCCCAGTTGTTGTCCGCTATGCAAACATTGCTCAAGCATTGCCAGATAAATGCATTCGAGACGTTGTGATGCGTATTCGATGGATGAGAGGGAATGAGAAAGGAAAAAGCGATGATATTTCCGATGAGAGAATATTGTCACACGACAATACTTCTCATGTTGATGGCGGTAGCAGCGGAAGGCTAGTTGAGCATAATGCTCAGGTGTTGCAACAAATTGAAGCAAACCTTTGGGATATGAAGATTGATGAAAACACCAATCTTTTAAGTGAAGCTAGGGATAATATCCTTAAAATAATAAATGAAATGCCAGCTTTGTCGGTACACCTAAACCAAGAACTTGCCGACTCAGTTCTTCCTCCGAAATTTCCCACAATTAATTAATTAAATGTCACTTCAACTACAATTTTCAATTGATTTTATCTTGAATGATGTATAATATCCTTCTTTGGATTAGGATGTTTTAGAATATATTATTTAATAATTTTTTTGATCCTATAATTTATGGAGTGTTCTCTTTTGATCCTAAAAGTTTTAACTCTTAGATTTTTATATCATAATTCTTTGGGTTGTCCAATTATAGTACCATTTTTGCTAAAAAGAAGTAAAAATAATTTTTTTTTTGTCATGAATGGTGCACGTGGTGTTTGACAAAAATTTAAATTTATTATTTATAAGATTATATAAAGTTGAATTAAATGGCATTGTATATGAGATGGAAACAATTAACACGAGTTTTAAACTGTGTTTTATTAATTTAGTTTCTTATGTATTTAAATTTTGCTATTTTAGTCCTAAGTCACCGAAAAATGCACAAAACAATATTGTATTAAGCATGTGCTGACAATGTGCATCATTTTTCCGGATGAATAATAAAATCGTTGCAATGCACCTGGAATACTCTTCTTAAAAAAAATCCATCAGTTTTTCCAATAATAAAATCCAACGATGTGCACAAGCCGTTGGAATTCTCTTGGGAGTTTTCCGACGGTCACATTTGTTGTTGGAAAATCATTGGAATTTTAATAAATTCAAAGGTTTATTTATCCGTTAAAAATTTTTTGTTAGAAATTGAGTGTTTTCTTGTAGAGATTAAAATGGAGGTGAAAAAAGTGAATGGGGGTAATTCAATTAATAGTAACTGCGTATTTGGTTTGAGATAAAGAAATACGGATAGAGAAAGCTTTAATATGTCAAATAAAAAATTAATCAATTATACTCCCTCTATCCATGAAACATTTTCTCATTTCGTAGTTGGCACGGGATTTAATATAAACAGTATTATATTGAAAAGATAGATAAAGTAAGAGAAAAATGAGAGTATTGTGGGGCCCAAATTTTTATTGTGAGTATGAGTTGTTTCCAAATAAGGAAATGAGAAATGATTTTGCGGACAAAAAAAAAAGTGGGAAATAATTTGGTGGAGAGAGGGAGTATTATATTATAATTATTATTTTGTGGGGTGCAAGAAAAGGAGATGAAGGAATGGATGTGTTGAAAAAATGTACGAGTGAGAATGAATATATGAAATAAAAGTAGGAGCGATAATGAAGGGAAAATATCAATCTGCTCATATTATATAGATGGATGAGTATTATTATAGTTTGACAATATTATAGAGGTGGACGAGTATCATAGTTGGATAATGAATAAGATATGTCCATAAAAAATTGGATAATGAAATAATAGCGCTAAGTTGACATTTAAAATTTAATGTGAAAATTAATGTATTCAAACAGGTAGTGAAGTGCTTTTATTAACTTTTTCCAATACGTATACATGGATATGATTGGTTTAAATGATAAAATTATCTATCGCCTAAAATATGCATTAGATAATTTTATCCTTTAAATCAAACACATCCTAAATCTTTTTCCAATTAATGTTGTATATGAGTGCCCACTTTATATTTTTAACACCCAACAAATTTTTATAATGGGACTTAAGTACAACAAGAATTTGTGTGAACCTGAATTTACGTGAACTCAATTCTTATGTATACACATTACAAATATCATGCACATATTCACCATCATTATCATCATATAAATTATCATTGTCATAAAATCAAATATATTTTAGGAATAATTACAAAACATGATCATTTATAATAAATATATTTGTAAAGATGAACAGCAAAAACCTCATGTTACAAATAAGATCACCTTATTACAAAATAACCATTTTTTTAATTATTGTAACGCCCCAGTTTTCCAAAATGTAATTTTGTCATTCTAGAAACCCGAGTCGTCACTTAGTGACTGAAAATCCGTACCATTTTTTTTTTTCAAAATATGAAACACTTTTAATGACATTAAATAGATAGCGGAAGCATGTGTTTCGTTAAAAGAACACGTAGACAGCGGAAAGATAATTTTTTTGTTATGAAAGACATGGAGATAATTTTGATGATTTAATATGCAAGGATCTTTATAAAAAGTTTGGCACAAAATAGACAACAAAATAACTATCATACATTATCATCCAGAGATTTTATAACTGTTCTTCACTTTTGCCTATTCATAAAGTCATAATAAAAGTTATCGTTCTTAACTCCTTTTCTTTTGATGCATGACAAAATACCAATACAGGAAACCGTATCACTCTTCCACTGGCACGAACTCCACCTCGTCATATCCTGAAAAAGATTTATAAATAGGGGGGATGAGATTTGAATTCTCAGTGTGGGCGACCTGTACGCTACTATACAGATTGGTAGTATGCAAACATATCGTTTTTGTAAAAACATTTTTCATAGCCACAAAGGCTCATCATTCATCATATAGCCCTCAGGCTTTGTCCACCGTGGCGCCTAGCTACACAAGTCAGACCACTACATATCATTTGAGATACTTTTAATCATATAGCCCTCAGGCTCTGTCCACCGTGGCGCCTAGCTACACAAGCCAGACCACTACATATCATTTGAGATATAGCCCTGAGGCTCTGTCCACCGCGGCGCCTAGCTACACAAGCCAGACCACTACATATCATTTGAGATACTTCGCCCGTAGGCATTTGGGCAATAACCTCGTAACTGGACCCGAAGGTCAAAATATTTTCATCCGCATACACCATCAGTCCATATAGTATTCAAAGCAATACGGTAAATGTCACTCACCTTAAACGTTTTCCTTTTGTAAAAACAATCACCATTCTTTTCACCCAGAAATCCTCATCACCGTTCTCGCACTTACACCTAGCATCATTCGTTGCGTTTCAGTTATTGATGTCTTAGAATTTTTTATTTTTTTTAGATTTTATACACGTTTGTCCGAAAGGGGACATGTTGAGCACTTAAAGTCTTATTCTCTTTATTCTTATCACTTAAGAAAACATATAGTCATAAATTCAAACAAGAGAATATAACATTTTAAAATTAGCAAGAAAACTTTATGTACTAGACATAGCAAGAAAACATGATGTTCTAAACATAGCAAGGAAACATAATATCCTAAACTTTGCAAGGAAATATAATAATATAAACTTGAAGAGTATATAGCACATACACCTTAAAATAGATGAACATGTAGTATTTTAATGTCCTAAACATTAAATAAAAAGAACATATAGCATGTAATTTGCTAAGGCTTAAAACTTGCAATAACTAGTGCCCTAAACCTTTAAATGGTAAACATATCATCATAAAATTAGAATAATGAGTTCAAAAACATGCAAACAAAATTCCATACATAGCATTTTAGAACTCCAAATCACTATCACATCATGCTCATCAAATATGATTTATTTTAGAAAGAAACAATTTGAAAAGTATTTACTAAACACATTTCAATATAACCAAAAATCACAAAACTTGTATAATGGGATCATAATTAGGTGCATAACACCTTGTGGCAATTCATTTTGTAAGTGAAAATTTTAGGTTTTGGATCATGTTTAGAAAGAGGACAATGATTTTCTTAGGTTTCCATAGAAAATTCCAACACGACCTTAACAAAATATTTTTTGTAAATATTTAGGCTAGTTCAAAAACTTTGAAATAAATCATGGAGATCCCAAAGTTCACCTAGTATTTATTTGTGTATTTCCCAAAAGTTGTGCTTGAGCCGATATTTCTCAAAAATTCAAAGAATTCCGAATTTGGGGACTTCTCAAGGCAAACAAGAAAATATAGTCCTTAATCTAAAATCAACACCAAACACCATGCCATTCACTTAAATCATGCATTCAAATAGCATTTATTAACACATAGCCTTCACTAAACATAGAATTTAGACTAGTTTTATCATGGAAAACATTTACATTTTTCTTTTACAAGAAGGTAACACATGAGCAACAACATTCAAGTAGGGCAGTTTGCATTTTGGACGACACTCATACAAACTTTAAGCATTTTATAAAAATATCAAAACTAATCCAAAAACTGTGAAATTTTTACAGTAGATACCTCATCAAGTCTAGTTCACAAATAAAATTTCTTTCATGTAATTTGGTTTAGGAAAATATGAGTTTTAGGCTTGTTTTCAAAACATGGCAGATTGTTCCAGAAATTCCAGAAACTATGCAACTTTATAAATAATTTTTGTAAAAATATTTAAACACCTCTAAAAATCAAGAAATAAATCATGAAGGTACTAAACCTCATGTAGTATTTTACCATAATTTTTAAAATATTTTTCCATGAACTTATTACTCCCAGAAAATCCATAATTTCGAAATAAGGAGCATTTTGTCACACGTTCGTAGAAAATTCATAACTTATTAAAGAAAACTCCAAAAATGCTCAAAATAGATTCAAATGAAAGCTAACTTGATCTAGTTTCCAACCATATAAAGATAATCCAAAAATATTTAACACATGAGGTCCGAATTCTGTAAGAAATTCGAGGTCAGTGCATAAAGTGTGTGATTTGTGTGCATGCTTTCACTTACATTTTCAATTCCATAACTACCATGCAACCAACATTTTAACACCTTCAAAAAAATCATCCAAGACTTCATTTATCATGCATTTGAACATTAAAAGTAACAAAGTCCTAAGGTTTCATGGTATCTAAAAATATGGAACAATAAACACACATAGCTTACATATACATGCAAGAAAAACCAAATGTTTTGAGTTGGGGTTTTACAACCTTTGGAGCCTTTTTCTTGTTAATAAAAGAAGCTTTATTTGTCCCTTGACCATTAAGCTTGTAGGAATGGAGCACCACTTGGGGGAATACTTTGGTTTTGAGCTAAAACAAGGCAATAGAGTAAGTTAGGAAAAATAGAGAGAAAAACATGAACTTAAAGAGAGAAGGAGAGATGGAGAGCTTATTTTTTTGCTTGGAGTTGGCTTCAAAACTTCAATACAACTTCATAGATGACTTTATACATGAGAATGAAAGCTTCTTATGGTTGTAAATGGTAGAAGAAAATTTCCTTCTCCCTTGAAATGATAATGGCCGAAAGTTGTAAGTGAAGGGGGAAGAGATGCTTTGCTTGTTTTTCTCTTTCATAGGTTTCTTGTCAAATGAAGGAAGAGTATCAAGATAATGCATATATAGAGGTAAATTCTTGTCTTGGCTGAATTTGAGTGTGTAGGAGAGGGTAGGAGAAGTCAAGGGTAGGTGTGGAAAGTTGGGGAGTAGGAAAAGAAAGCATGATTCCTTAATTTAGGGGTATGGTACACTTTGACCCAATTTTCTTCAAATTATCAGCTTGGTGTCGGTCATGTGGGTATTTAGGAGGGGAATTTGAGTTCTAACTGTATTTTGGGACGCGATATGGTTTTCGGTGTTGAAATCGGATATTATTCGGTCACATTTTGGGCTCCGAAAATTAATATTTTGATCGTTTTGGCACACTAAATTTTTATATCTTGTATTTATTAATCAAACCTTGTATTTAACTCATTTTACTAATTAAGTCTTGATTAGGAACTGTAATTACTCGCCGGAT
>JAPKLY010002277.1:0-27030 GCA_026898435.1 Prunella vulgaris | reverse complement strand
TTAGAGAGAGAAATATTGCAGTAGGGATTGTATTAATTTTCAGAATTATGTGAATAGTACAAGAGAGATCTTATTTATAGGTGTGTGAGTGTGAGACGGCACCTTACGAGCATATGTGGCTTCCGGTGTTGACGAGGGTTCCTTACCCTCGTCTTGGTCTCTCACACTGCTTCCTTTATCATGCCTCATCCTACTACTATGCCTTAGACTAGATGGGCCTCATTAAAAACCTCGCCGTAAACCACCCTTGTGGATAAACCGGACGGAGGGAAAAAGAGTGCGACCATCGGGACCTAACAGGCTACAAGACGAGCTCCTGGGTGAGCTTACGGGCGAGCTCCAACGCCTTGTGTGATTTTCTGGGTGCCATGCGATGACGGATCTGGGCGAGGTCCTCGTGGGGGTAGGGGTGAGCCTCTTGGGCGAGCTGCGTGGGCGAGCTGCCCCCAGGTGGGCGAGCTCCGGACCTCCGTGGATCCGGGCGGGTCCTGGCGACCTGCCAAACCTTGGCGATTGTTCATCTACAAATTACATTAGTTCGCCAGTCCAACAACAGCTACCAACTTAAACAAATTACTGAGGCCTGAGATGTTGTCCTTATAACAACTACCTACCAACTGGACAGGTAGGTAGTTTTCTGTTACCAAAAGATTCTTTTCCTTATATATATGCATTCAAGTTTGTTGGCAGATTATTGCAGTTAAGAAGCTAAATAATTTGGGCTCAAAAGGTGATAAGGAGTTCCTGGTGGAGGTTGTGCGGCTTCTTGTTTACGAATTCATGCCTTTGGGCACTTTGGAATCTCACCTCCATGGTAACTTACTACTCAAATTCAGCATAAACTTCACAATGTGATTGACCTCATTTGTTAAAGAACTTCTTTCCAAAAAAATGCATTCTTTCTAAATGGAATTACACAAGTATTTTAATTTTAGTTTTTAACTGTGTTATGAAATTAATACAAAAAAAAAGGATGTCAATAAAGTTCACGAAAGGCAGGAATAACAAGTTGTTTTTGGGTATGGAAAAGAATTGTTCTTGGGGTATTAATTGTTCATGGCCATCAGGTTTATAAATGAATATATTAGTAAATGGGTGATACCCAAAGAACAAATTATAATACCCGAAGAACAATTCAGGAATACCTGAAGAACAATTCAGGAATACCCGAAGAACAATTGAGCAATACCCCATTCAATATTCAACAATACCCAAAAACAATTCACCATATACCCCAAGAATAAATTTGTAATACTCGAAGAACAAGTTAATTATATATAAAGAATAATTTATAATACTAAAAAATAATTTATAAATAAATAAATAAGAAATAAGAAATACTAGGGATGAGGCTTTATGCTTTTCTTGATTTTGAATCTGTTAATGTCTTGAATTTGAAAATTTAATAAGATGTTCATATTACGACTTGTTCTCAATTCTGATACTATTTTAGAATTTAAATTATGCATTATAAGGCTATTGATTTTTCTAATATATTTTCTCCTTATCTATATTCACTCATTTATTAGTAGTTAGTTATTGATTATTATTGGTAGTTTAGTGGTAGGCTGGGCGTTGGCGGCAAAGCGATCAAAATCGAGATTGGCAGCGTTAAAATTGTATTGGAAATAGTCAAAATTGAGAGGTGCATGCCATGCACCCCGATGCACGGCAGAACAACTCATATAGATATATAATTTTTGGTAAAAGTTTTTTTTGTATAGAGTAAATTTATATTTAATATTATTTTTCAATTGTTTCATTACTTTACCTTGATTCTTTTATTTTAGCTCTGTTCCAATACATTTTCCTCTTTTTTTTAATAGTTTACAATAAATTTCGCATCCCACAAATAAAAAAAATAACATCTTACTGTTAAGGGTGTAAATGACGCTTGACGGTTGTTAGGCAATTGAGTGCCGCCAAGTGTCTAGACAGTGCAAAGTTTTTTTTTTTTTTTATCTGCTAATATTATTTTTTCTAATATATATTAATAAAAAGACATATTATACGATAAATTTAAAATATAGTGAATAACCAAATATATTTTACACCAAAATATAACAAGCCTACAAAAGGCTAAAAATTATCATAATACGATATTGTCCAACTTCTAAATGAAAGATAAAGATAACAAAATACATAGTACGACTAAATTATGAGGTAGTTCAATTAAATTCTTATTTTTTACTCCCTCTGTCCCGCATGAATTTGCACACTTTCCTTATTTGGACGTCCCACACAAATTTGCACACTACTAAAAAAGGAAGTATTGATTTACGTGCACACTCACAAACCTTTACACATATTTACCCATATACCACTACTTTATATATAAAACTATTTTTTCTTAAAAAATGTGCCGTCCCGTAGGGTGCAAATTCCTACGGGACGGAGGGAATAGTAATTTAATTTGTGTTTTTTTTTGTTTTAATTTAACTTTTGTTTTAAAATAAAAATTAAAAAATAGTAATGGTGGCCTCGGCGGCGCCAAATGTGTTGACCAATTTTTTTGGCGATTTGATCTTGGCGTCGACTGTCGAGTGCCGTCAAACGCCTAGTAGGCCGTATTTTACATCAATGCCCACTACACATAATCTTTAATTTCAAATTTACACAATATTACAAAAATGTTAACTTATTTTATTTACTTTTCAACATTATTCATTTTTTTATCTCAAAAAAGTCAACATAGGACCACCCTATATTAATAAATAAATGTATGTTTTTTGAACAAAATAATTTAAAAGAAGAAAATTTTACCGAGACGATGAAGTACTAAAGGAATGCTTGGTTAAACTTATTTAAAAATCTTCTAATCTCTAACATCTTATAAATTATTTCAAAAGTTGTTTATAAGTTGTTATAATGTCTGACCAAGTATATTTTATAAATTTTTTGATAATTTATCATAATATTTTAAAAATTCTAACTAATAATTTTTTTTATATTGAAGTAGAGATTCAAAAGTGGTGGGGGTCCAAGGTGGGGCGGGTGAGTGGGGGTGAATAAAGTACAATTTTTATATTCACACTCTTTTTTCTATATTTTTCCATATTATCTATTTTGGATGTTCCTACTCTTTTTCCAACCTTAAAAATGAAATAATTTATACTTACAAAAGTCAATAAAGTACATGTTTTATATTTTATTAATTAAATTCACAATCACATACTCTACTTTTTCTTAATCCGTGTGTTCAGATCTTTTGAAAAAAAAATACGAGATGGAGGGAGTATGAAGTTTATTTCAAAATTTTATAAACTGTCAAATATCTTAATTTGCCAAAAGTTTAAGAGAGTTTATAAGTTCTTACATAATTTATAGGGTGTGTTTGCAAAAAATTACGTATTCATATGAACTCGAGTTCATAAGAGAACCGCTCTGTATATTTTAAATAAGAAAATTCTCATAAATATTGAATTGGCCGTTCCCTCTGTGGAGGAATGTTCTTAAAAGTGAAATTAGTATTTTATAAATGACGCGTGTTTGTTAGTTTCAACACTTCTTTTTCCTCTATAAATACACACTTTTCCTTGGCACTTGTCATTCTCAAACAATATACTCACAAAATTACAATTTCCTACTACCATCCTTTCTCTCTATTTCTCCATCACTAATTAAGTCTCTCTGTCTCTCCACTCTGTTTACTCTACACCTACGAATCAAGAAAGATGAAGGTACATATACATACATATATATATATATATACACTCGAAATCAGAAATAGAAATTAAAGATTCCCCTGCTTTCTCTCTGTTCCTTATTAATTTGTATAATTAAATTAATTTTGTTGCTGATTATGATGTGCAGAAGAAGATAATTGTCAAGATTGCAATGAACGACGACAAGAAACGGTCGAAAGCCCTCAAAATCGCTGTGTGCATATCAGGTGTTGAATCGGCGGCTTTGACGGGGGCTGATAAGGACCAGTTGGCGGTCGTCGGAGAGGACATCGACGCCGTCGCCCTCACGCGGCAGCTGCGCAAGAACATCGGCTTCACCGAGCTCGTCAGCGTCGGCGAGGACAAGAAAGAGGCCCCCGCCGCAGACAAGGCGGTGGCGCCCACGCCTCAACAGGCGGTGGTTTGGGCGTACCCGCCGCACTATAACGGGTACCCAGTTTATGAAGTGGTGGCGCCGCCGCAGGAGCCCTGCACCATCATGTGATACAATTTTTTGGCGCGTAATAATCTTGGAAATGTGATCGCTATAATTAATGGTGATGATTAGAGTGAGAGAGAGAGTCTATTCTCTGAGCTATTAGTTTCTGCAAATAAACGAAACAGATGTGTAGATATTTTGAGTTTTTTTTTTTCGATCTGTTATTGGTTTCTGCAAATATAATTATAGTGGAGATGACTGGTTATTTTTCTTTTAGATATGTTCTTTTTTAATTTTGAAAACCTTCTAAATTCTATTTTAATTTGGATTTTTTTTAAATAAAATTTTGAAATTCATATCATATTCATAAATAGATAAACTTATAAAGTATATATTTTACATCATAAAACTAAAATCTACCCTGCTAAAAAACAAAAGACGAAAATTTGTATGAACTTAAGTTCACCGTGAATTCGAACTTACCAATTATCACTGTTAGTGTGTCACGTGTATATAGTATCATTGTTATATATATTTATTATCACTATTATGATATACATTATCACTGTTAAAAAATTAAATATATTTTTATAACAGTGATAATATATATGAATAACAGTGATAGTAATTACGAGTTCATGTGAATTCGAGTTCAGACCTACTTAAAACTAAAAAAGAATAAGAAATTTTAATTTTCTAGATATTAAAAACCAGTAATTTTCAAATTTTGAGTTTTTAAAAGTCAATTAAACAACTAAACTCGATGAGTTCATCTATTTTATAAAATATAAACGCAGACCACTTATAATATTCTTAGACATTAAAATACACACTTGTAATTGTATGTATATTTAACTCACCCATTATTTTATTATATTAATACTAATTAGTGTATCTTGTTACCAAAGATGAAAATATCGCTGATATATCGCAAATTTTGAGTATGCGATATGGATATTGGGGTACAATGTATTTTTTACAAAGTATCATGGATATATCGCAAAATATCGATATTGGTTCACTCGTAGTACAAAATTAATTGAAAATCGGGAAATATCGCAGATATATCGCAAAATATCGAACTACATAAAAATCGCAATTTTTTTTTTTATATTTTTATACAATTTTCAAATGATAATTTTTTTTTAGTGATTGCATATTCTTTCATGGTTTATTTTTATACATATATATTTTTTCGCAAATTCTAGCATGCACCTTGGTGCATAGTATGCACTTTGATTTAGTTTTATTTTAAATTTAATTTGATTTTTTCAGAAACACACACCACACGCGGCACCGTGTGTTTTTGGGTATACCAAGTTGTTCTTGGGGTATTGCAAAGATTTGTTCTTTGGGTATTAAGGAATTGTTCTTGGGGTATAACTAAATTGTTCTTTGAGTATTAATAATTGTTCTTGAGGTATTGAATGTAGATATTACTTTCTTTTGACTCTTTTTTTTTTTTTGCTGATAATCTCTTCAAGTCCTTTCTTATTGACCTGCATCACAAGTCACGACACGAGTTTATAATCGACGTACAAATGATATAATTTTCACCCAAGGATTGATTATAACAATTAAGCATCATCATATTAATATCCGCGGAAAATACTTGAATATATATGTTTACATATTGTTGTTCAAGGAACTTATAATAAAAATGGGTCAACATACAGGAAGCAGCCTTAATTTCAAAAGTACTTAAATGCATTCAGAGTGTGGATCATATATATATAGTTTATTGTCAAAACATAAATGTAAAGATTTTCTCTCCCTAACAAGTTGAATATGTTTCAAAAGTTACAATTACAAGAAACATTCGTAGTACAAAGTTCATAGTCTCATACCGTGCACAACACCAAGGCACGAAGATGCGAACTAAGGGTTATCATCGACCTGCTTGAATTCTTGGAGCTGTTTGAAGTTTATCCATTGCTTCACCCACACTTTTGCTTCATAAATCTTCTTCTTACCCCCATCAAGTGCCTCCAGTGTAAGATGATACATTTTGCCAGCTACTCCCTGTTCTTTGGCTTCATCATATTCAAACAAGTGTTCTTGGAGTATTAATTTATTCTTTGGGTATTAATAATTTGTTCTTAGGGTATTACAAACATGTTCTTGGGGTATTAGTTAAATTATTTTTTAGGTTTATTCATTTATTTATTTATAAATTATTCTTTGGGTATTATAAAATATTTTTTAGGTATTATAAATTGTTCTATGAGTATTATAAATAGGTCTTTGGGTATAATTATTCATTTGTTCTTCGGGTATTATAAATTATTCTTTGTTTTTATTCATTCATCAATTATTCATTTATAAATTATTCATTGTGTACTGTAAATTATTCTTTGGGTATTATAAAATATTATTTGGGTATTATAAGATGTTCTTTGGGTATTATAAGATATTTTTTGGGGTATTATTTACACATGTCCTTGGGATATTACTTAAATTTGTTCTTGGGGTATTACTCTATTGTTATTCGGGTATTATAAAATAATTATTCAAAATGCAACATCAAAAGATTATAAATTACCTTTAAAAAATGATATTTTTCATAAGTTTTTATGAAATAAATATATTATTCTCTTCATATTAATCCACTTTCTTTTTTAATCTTTAAAATAGACACATATGTTTTTTTTATATAATGATGTTGAAAATCAACAAGAATGCTTAAAAAATAAACTAATCAAAGCATAAAAAATATATTGGGGTATTAAACACAAACTACACGCCGCACTGTGTGTTTTTCATATACTATGTTGTTCTTGAGGTATTGTAAAAATTATATTGGGGTATTAAACAATTGGTCTTGAGGTATAACTATATTGTTCTTTGGGTATTCCAAACTTGTTCTTGGGGTATTAGTAAATTGAGATATTATCTAGACTTGTTCTTGGGGTATTATTTGGATTTATTCTTGGGGTATTATTTAGACTTGTTCTTGAGGTATTACTCAATTGTTATTCGGGTATTATAAATTATTTTTTTCGATTTTACTCATTTATTTAATATTTATTAATTAATTATTCATTTATAAGATGTTCTTTGAGTATTTATAAGATGTTTTTTTGGGTATTATAAGATGTTCGTATTATAAATTGTTCTTGGAATATTACTCTTTTATTAATTATTCATTTATCAATTGTTTTTTGGATATTATAATTATTATTTGGGTGTTATTTGAATATTATAAATTGTTCATTTGGTATTATAAATTATTCTTTGGGTTTATTCATTTATCAATTATTTATTTATAAATAATTCATTATGTATTACAGATTATTCTTTGGGTATTATAAGATATTCTCTGGGTATTATAAGATGTTCTTTGGGTATTTATAAATTGATCTTTGAGTATTACTCGTTTATTTATTATTTATTTATTAATTATTCATTTATAAATTATTCTTTGGATTTTATAAATTATTATTTGGGTATTAAGTATTATAAATTATTATTTAGGTATTATAAATTATTCTTTGGGATTATTTATTTATCAACTATTCATTTATTAATTGTTAATTAAATATTATAAATTATTTTTTGGGTATTATAAGATGTTCTTTAGGTATTATAAATTGTTCTTTGAGTTATTCATTTATCAATTATTCATTTATAAATTGTACAATGTGTATTATAAATTATTATTTAGATATTTTATATTGTTCTTTGAATATTATAAATTGTTCTTTAGGTATTATAAATTATTCTTTATGTTTATTCATTCATCAATTATATATTTATAAATTATTCATTGTGTACTATAAATTATTCTTTAGGCATTATAAAGATATTCTTTGGGTATTATAAGATGTTCTTTAGGTATTATAAAATGTTCTTTGGGGTATTATTTAGACTTGTTGTTGGGATATTACTTAGATTTGTTCTTGGGGGTACTACTCCATTGTTATTATGGTATTATAAATTATTCTTTTGTTTTTTACTCATTTATTTATTAATTATTCATTTATAAGATGTTCTTTGGGGATTATAAATTGCTCCTTGAGTATTACTCGTTTATAAATTATTTATTTATAAATTGTTCTTTGGATATTATAAATTATTATTTGAGTATTATATATTATTCTTTGAATATTATATATTGTTCTTTAGGTATTATAAATTATTATTGTGTTTATTCATTTATCAATTATTTATTTATAAATTATTCATTGTGTACGGGTATTATAAGATATTATTTGGGTATTATAAGATGTTCTTGGGTATTATATGATGTTCTTTGGGGTATTATTTACACTTGTCCTTGGGATATTACTTAGATTTGTTCTTGGGGTATTACTCCAGTGTTATTCAGGTATTATAAAATAATTATTTAAAATGCAACATCAAAAGATTATAAATTATCTTTAAAAAATGGTATTTTTCATAAGTTTTTATGAAATAAATGTACAATTCTCTTCATATTAATCCACATTTTTACTTTTAATCTTTAAAATAGACACATATGCAATGATGTTGAAAATCAACAAGAATGCTTAAAAAATAAACTAATGAAAACATAAAATTCCCTTAAATTTAAGTAATACCTGAAGAACAATTTACAAATACCCTAAGAACAACTCACAATACCCCAAGAACAATTAACAATACTCGAAGAACAAAATCATTAAACTGTTCTTTAGATATTATATATTGTTCTTTGAGTATTACAAATTATTCTTTTATAATGTATTATAAATTTTTCTTTGGGTTTATTCATTTATAAATTATTCATTGTGTTTTATAAATTATTTTTTTGGAATTATAAGATGTTCTTTGGGTATTATAAATTGTTCTTTGGGTATTACTTGTTTATTAATTATTTATTTATTAAATATTCATTTATAAATTGTTATTTAGATATTATAAATTATTATATGGGTATTATATATTATTTTTTGAGTATTATAAATTGTTTTTTGGGTATTATAAATTATTATTTTGATATTATTTATTTATTAACTATTCATTTTTAAATTGTTCTTTGGTTATAAATTATTCTTTGAGTATTATATATTGTTTTTTGGGTATTATAAGATGTTCTTTAGGTATTATAAATTGTTCTTTGAGTATTACTCGTTTATTAATTATTTATTTATTAATTATTCATTAATATATTGTTCTTTGGATATAATAAATCATTCTTTGGGTATTATATATTGTTTTTTGAGTATTATAAATTATTTTTTAGGGATCTCATTATTATTCTTTGAATTTATTCATTTCTCAATTATTTATTTATAAATTGTTTATTGGGTATTATAAATTATTCTTTAGGGTATTATAAATTATTTTTTGGGTATATGAAAAATATGGTGGGGTAGCGAGATTGCACGAGGTGGAGCGCTGGTCCAGAATGTTCTCTTCAGGAACAAAGCAATTTTCAAACACAAGCTCACATCTGTAATTATTTAGATACACTTAGAATTAGGGGATTCCTTATAATAAAAAAAAAAAAAACAATGCAAAGCAAAGCAAAATCTGCATCCTATGTTGGCAGAAACTAATTCTCAGTCTGCAAATAAATGAGAAAATCACAAAAATAATATAAAGTCTACACAAAAGAATAGAGGCCTCTTTTATGTCTCAATAGTAATAAAACTCTTTTTTTTTTATGCAATCGTCATCTCAAACATAAGCCTATATTGAAAATGCTAACTCAAACCTTACGCAAAAGTAACGAAACGACGTCTGTAGACCCGGTATTCTCCACCAACGAACATGTGCAAATCAGGGCAAGAGCAATTATGCTTTAAGTCAAGATTGACGCGGATGATTGGGAGGATGAATTTTGACAGGAAATAATCAAAATTAAAGGTGCATGGAATGCACCCCTGTGCACAGCAGAAACATTCATATTTTTTATAGTGATATGTCTCAAGATTCATATGCTTCTGACACACATTCGAGTTCACAATTTGGTTGGAATACTCAAAATGTGTTTCAGCATCAATTTTCATATTAACAAAGTCATTGAGTTAGTGCACATTATCCAATCTATGGTAAAACAGTTGGAAGAGATAGAGAAACATATGAATGACATGTGCATAACTATATGCAGGATTATTCTAATGCAATAAGTTGGTACCAATATTGTTTGGACAAAGATGAGATTCCATCTTCTATATTTGAACCCCATTGGTCATCATTTTGGTACTAAATGTATTGTATCATGTAATTCAAATCATCTTTTATTATATTATGCATTATATTATTAATTAATTAATGTCAGACAATGAATATATAGTTCATTATCTATTTATTTGCTTTAAACATGTCAATTTTTTGTGATCTTAAATGAAACATATGCATAATAACATGTTATAATAATCCCTAAAATTTCATATTAAATTTCCAAAATTTTAATAAAATTTCCGTTATTTTTTATTTTTTTTGCGATATCGATATACGATATCGATATATCCACCGATATTTCCGTAAATTTAAAGTTGTGATATTACTTGCGTCATTTTCATCCTTACTTGTTACTAATAATAGTCTAAACGTGAAAATAAAATAAAATTTTAATATTTTAAATATAAATAGATATGTGAATTTGAGAATTTAGTTGAGTATCACAATTCTCTAAACAAGTCAAGTGCAATGGCATATGTAAAAAAGTTAAAATGTAGATAATTAAAGTGATACAATGGAAATGAGATATGACATGATTGGGCTATATACAAGATTTTATTGCTTGTCATCTTGTAGAAGCACTTTCTTGTATCAAGGAGAATAATAGATTTTGTGAATATTTTAAAACACTAATTAAAAACAGTTTTTTAAAGTATTTCTTATTTAAAAATTATCTTTTACAATTAAAAAAAATTAAAAGTTGTTTTGTAAACTTACAAACAGACACTTAATTGAATCACGACAAAAACTCATATAAAAATTTCTACGGTAGAAATTTCTAAAAATAAACTAAAATATATACTTACACCCACGCTCACCCACACAGTCCACTACATGCGCGTTGCGCCCCCTTCCAATAGCCTCCAGGTATTCAATTTTAATTTTACTTCAATCCCTTCACCCCAACCCCCCCCCCCCAAACACCCAGGCCCAACCCAACTACTATTTTGCATAGTTTTATTATTATTTTTTTAACTATTATAAATTTAAAAATAAATTAAATAATATTCCCTCCGTCCATGAAACTTTTTCCCATTTTTTTGTGGGCACGGTATTTAATGAAAAATAATATTATATTGAAATGATAGATAAAGTAAGTGAAAAATATGAGTATTGTGGGGTCCAAAATTTTATTGTGAGTGTGGGTTATTTCCAAATAAGGAAATGAGAAAAAGTTTTGTGGACAAACAAAAAAGGAAAGTGGGAAATAGTTTGGTGGACAGAGGGAGTATTATATAATAAATTTAAAAATTTGCTCTCAATTTATATTAGTATAGTAATACGTATTTACTTATTTATAGTAAGACACATTTGTTCATATAGTAACACAAATTAGAGAACAAATATATGTTACTATTAGATCAAATATGTGTTACTATCTTATAAAATGTTGTTATTTTATATATATTCATTTGTTTTTATAGAATAAATTATTTTTCACATAATATAATAGCAAAATGTGTGTTACTTTAAGAATAAATATTATTATTCACAAATATTTATTTAATTTTGTAGAAATAATTATTTTTTAATATAACAACATATGTATTAAATGAAATAATATACCTAGATTTTAAGGGATAATGAATAAATTAAGAAACACATATTTATTATCATAAAAATATATTTTGCTCATATAGTAACACAAACTTGCCCATATAGTAACACAAATTGGGAGACAAATGTGTGTTACTATTAGAGCAAATATGTGTTACTATCTTATAAAATATTATTATTTTACATATATTTATTTGTTTTTATAGAATAAATAATTTTTCACATAATGCAAGACCAAAATGTGTGTTACTATAAGAACAAATATTAATAATTCACAAATATTTATTTACTTTTATAGAAATAATTATATTTTTTTATATAACGTATTTATTACATGAAACAATATACCTAGATTTAAAGGCAAATGCATAAATAGAGGCAAATGATGTTTGTACTGAGTAAATGTTACTGATGCTATGATGGGGGAGATGTCAACAATTCTGGGTTGTTCGTCAGCTTCATTACCATTTATGTACTTGGGTGTGAAGGACGGCTGTGCACATAGACAAATCTCAGATTGGAACTACGTGATCCAGAAGGTTAAGAATCGTTTGAAAAAATGGGAGGGGTTGAGAATCTCCATCGGAGGAAGACTTACTCTAGTGAATGCAGTACTCTCGGCAATCCCGGTATACTATTTGTCCACCTTTCGAATTCCAAAAATAGTGGTGAGAGAAATTATCAAATTGCAGCGAAATTTTCTGTGGGGTGGGTGTGAGTATGAAAATAAAACTTCTTGGGTTAAGTGGTCTACCATCTGTAAACCAAGAGAGTTTGAGGGTTTAGGGGTAAAATAGTTGATATCTTTTAATAGAGCTTTATTGGGCAAATGGTTGTGGAGGTTCTATTGTGAGAGAGAGGGTTTATGGGTAAGAGTGGTTGAGTCGAAATGGGGGGTGTCGTGGGGAAGAGGTCTAGGTGCTAGTGGGTCGAGGAGTGAGGCAAGTCCTAAAGGGTGGTGGGGAGAGATTCTTAGAGCCGCAAGAGTAGGGAGTGGGGAGTGGGGAGTGGGGAGTGGTTTTTTAATAATTTGGAGAAGGTGATAGGCGATGGGAGTAATACTTGGTTTTGGGATGAGTCGTGGACGGGGATGGGGCCTCTTAAAGAGCGTTTTCCTAGACTTTATCTTCTAGCTGAAGACAAGAGAGCTAGGGTGAGTGAGTCGTGGAATGGAGAGGGGATGAGTGGAGTTGGGAGTTGAAGTGGAGGAGAAACTTACTAGAGAGAGAGGGAAAGTGTTAACGAGTTATTTAATGTTGTGTACAGGTTTACACCAAGGAGAAATGAGAAAGACACTTGGAGATGGAAATTGTCAACACATGGAGGATATGTCAGAAAGAGGTGTATGAACAACTATGTGGGAGGGACGAAGTAGAAGATCGAGAAGAAAATGAGGAATTTAAGCTGATTTGGAGTAAGGTGGTTCCAACAAAAGTAAAGGTACATGCTTGGAGAACAATCTGGGAAAGACTACCAACAATTCGGGAACTACAATGAAGAAAAATTATGCCACTTGAATCGGATTTGAAGTGCATCTTTTGCAAGGAGAAAGAAGAAACGGTTAGACATGTTTTTTTTTAATGCAAATTTTCTTATGACGCATGGATGAAGTGTTTTGAGTGGGTGGGGGTGCGGACTGTCCTATCATCTACACCTTTGACTAACCTCATACACTTTAGCAATCTATATCATGGGAAAATTGGTATTTTAGTCCTTGGATGCATTTGGGAATGTTTGATTTGGCTTATTTGGAAGTCTAGAAACAAAGCTATCTTTGAGAATAGGTCGATCTCAGTGGAGGATATTTTGATGGAGTTGAAAATTAGAGTATGGAGTTGGCTTCTTGTTAGTGGTATAAATTTGAGCAATATGACTTTTAATGAATGGTCTAGATGTGCTAGATGCTTTGATTAAATAGCAGTAGTTTGGAATTGGGTTTCTAAATGCACATAGCAGCTGGGACCTTGTAATGGAGGGTAATTCTCATGCCCCAATTTTTTAAGTTTAATATAATTTCTTTTTCCTATCAAAAAAAAAATTAACAGCTCTCTAAGTGAGAGGTTTACTTAGATAGCTGTCTTTTAGAGAGCTCTAATATCTCTTATTAGAGCTCTCTAAGTGTAAATCTGCATTAGTGATTATATATAGATAAGCAAATTCTAGTATGCACACGTGTGCATACTATGCACCTTGATTTTACTCTAATTTTGAATTTAATTTGATATTTCCAAAAACACATAGTACACGGTGCACTGTATGTTTTTGGGTATAACAAGTTGTTCTTGGGGTGATACAAAGATTTGTTCTTGGGGTATTAAAGAGTTGTTCTTGGGGTATAACTAAAATGTTCTTCAGGTATTAATAATTACTCTTGGGGTATTGATAATGAGAAACCTTATAATGAGAAACCATATATATATATGGAAGTACTTCATGTTAGGGTTTAGAACGAAATAACGAAACTTGCTAGGTCACCTTAATTAATTATACTACCCCAAATGAATTTTGATTTATAAGGTTTCACCTGCAGAAATATTTTCTAGAATACGAATAATAAATGTAGAGCCCTTGATGAAGCAGCAATTAACAAGAAGAAAACACCAATAGAAATTGCAATTGCCACACATATATAATTAGGTCATGACTTATTTATAGGGTTTGTTACATATTTGAAATCCATATAAAACAAACGCCAATGTTTACTATATGTGATCATTAATTAATTTAATTAGTGAAATGTCCTACAATCATGCACAAAGCCAATTAAATTTTATTCTACTTCTCATGTGTGGTCTGAGCTAGATAATTTCTCAATTCTGATACATGCATGATCATACTTATTAGAGATGAAATTAATAAATCCACAAATTAATCCAGATCCCTAGCTCCAACACCAAAAGTACATACAATAAATATTGTACAACACACACACACACATATATATATGATCATTAATTGAATTCAGGTGTAGGTCATAGATATATATATATATATATATATATAATTTTATGAATATCAACAGTACATGAAAACTCCCTCATCATCGAAAACTCATGGAGCTTGATGATCATTGGAAGCTGAAGGGGCAAAAATAGAAGAATTCATGATGGTGTAGTTCTTGGGGTGTTGCAAAGATTTGTTCTTGGGGTATTAAAAAGTTGTTCTTGGGGTATAACTAAAATGTTCTTCGGGTATTAATAATTACTCTTGGGGTATTAATAATGAGAAACCTTATAACAGCTGTTGATAGAATTTACTAATAGATGTTTGTTTATGTGGCTTTACAACATGTTAATTCCATCAAACAATAATCCAAGAATTTGTGTTCTTGGATGTAATATGAGGAGGGAGAGTAGAGAGTTTAGAGAGAGAAATATTGCAGTAGGGATTGTATTAATTTTCAGAATTGTGTGAATAGTACAAGAGAGGTCTTATTTATAGGTGTGTGAGTGTGAGACGGCACCTTACGAGCCTATGTGGCTTCCGGTGTTGACGAGGGTTCCTTACCCTCGTCTTGGTCTCTCACACTGCTTCCTTTATCATGCCTCATCCTACTACTATGCCTTAGACTAGATGGGCCTCATTAAAAACCTAACAGGCTACAAGACGAGCTCCTGGGTGAGCTTACGGGCGAGCTCCAACGCCTTGTGTGATTTTCTGGGTGCCATGCGATGACGGATCTGGGCGAGGTCCTCGTGGGGGTAGGGGTGAGCCTCTTGGGCGAGCTGCGTGGGCGAGCTGCCCCCAGGTGGGTGAGCTCCGGACCTCCGTGGATCCGGGCGGGTCCTGGCGACCTGCCAAACCTTGGCGATTGTTCATCTACAAATTACATTAGTTCGCCAGTCCAACATTTGCCCCCCAGCTCGCATGTGTTATGACCTCGTCAAATGTGCAGGCGAGCTGGAGAACTTGAAATTCGGCGAACTATCTCTGGGTGATTGCCGAGCTAAGAGGCGAGCTCGGTGAGGGCGGTTATTCCTGGTCGTCGTGGTGTGGGAATCCAGGGGTCATGCACGCCTTTTGAGACCTCGGTTCCCGCTCACAATCACATCAACTTTCAAATTTCTTGCAAACAGGTCCCTGCACTCTGTGAATATCGCACCTCGCCCCGACGTCTATAAATAGGGGGAAATAGATTCATTTTCTCACTTCTTGCATTTCGAATTCTCAAAGCTTTCCCGACGACTAATTTTTCTTGTGCTCGACGGATTTTCGAAGGCTCTTCAAGGTAGGATTCGATTTCTTTTCCCTTCTCTTCTATCTTTTATTTGATTTTTCTGTTGTTTCTTTGGGATTACGAGGTTTTGGACTGTGGATTGCACCGAGACACTTTGCATTTCCTTGACTCTTGGACTATCGGACTTTGGACTTTGGGACCTTTGAACTCCTCTGAGACCATGTCGACACGCTCTTCGAGTAGAACCCTATCGGACCGGAATCCTGATAAACGACCCATAATTGAGGATGAACCACCTCGGGTTTTGTACGTGGAGATCGGCTCCAGCTCCGAGGCGACCTCGGTAGCTCGCCAGGTCTCCAGCGAGCCGCTTGGCGAGCTGCCTAGCGAGCTACGTCCCGATCCAGAGGAAGGAGCCTCCAGTTCCGTGTACCGTGAGGTATGGGAGGAAGGTGGCGAGGTCGCCCAAGAGGAAAGAGTTGCCAGCGGCAACGAGGGACCCGAGGAGGTTGAGGAGGGCGCTGCCGAGGTCGGTGAGGAGGG
Source organism: Prunella vulgaris (assembly GCA_026898435.1). Taxonomy (NCBI): domain Eukaryota; kingdom Viridiplantae; phylum Streptophyta; class Magnoliopsida; order Lamiales; family Lamiaceae; genus Prunella; species Prunella vulgaris. The sequence goes on along the minus strand of JAPKLY010002277.1, from coordinate 10,502 downwards.
TGGTGAGCTGGAGGAGGTCACGCTCGAATGGTTCCACCGTATCGGTTTCCCGGAACCTCAGCTGGTTGAGTACCAAGTCCCCGCCTAGGTGGCTCACCCATTTGATTGGAACGAGTATGTCGCCGAGTACGCGGCGAGCTTCCCCTGTCCGAATCGGGCACCTCGCGCTGACCCCGCCGACCTGGAAGAAGTCGTCCCTTCTGAGTACAAGGCTGGCGAGGTGGTGAGCCTGATCGATGAATGCGACCTGCCTATTATACGCAGGGAGTATCGCATCCCACTGGATATCTTTATGTATGCCCCGATGAAGGATGAGCGGGCCGACGCACCTCCTGAGGGGATGACCGCTTTGAACGTAGATGTCTTAAGGGCCGGGCTTACTTTGCCGCTGCACCCTATCCTTGGCCAATACCTTGCTGACAATAATCTGGCCATCACCCAGCTCACACCGAATGCATGGAGCAACCTCCTCGCCGCCCTGTCTGTTTTTGGGTTGGAGGGTTATGAGAACGCGACAACCTCGGCGGACCTGGGCGAGCTTTTCGCCGTGACCAAGCGGGCGCAGGACGGTGCGGGGTATTATTACCTAAAAGCTCGTCCAGGGGAGAAATTTCTTGGGGAACTGCCCAATAAAGTCCGTGAATGGAAGAAGCAGTTTTTCTTCATCGGTGGAGATTGGCGAGCCTCCAGCACGTATCATGGATGGGGTGACCGTATTCCCACCCCAGGGGGATATGGGAAAGCCAGCAGTAGGTCGCTTATTTCGGTGTGCGTGGGTTGAATTAGATATACTAATTCTAATTTCCTTTCCTTTTGCAGTTCCGAAGCGACACAAATCCAGCCGGGGCAGGCCTAAAGTGTCAGAGCAGTTCGACGTGGTGCGCGCCATTTGCTGTTTGAGAAGCGAGAAGGACAGACAGGTCACCCATCTGTGCGCGCACCATTGCCTGCGGCTCGCCGGGCTCCACACACTACCGCACCACCTTGACATCCAAGGTCCCGAGCTCCCAGGTCTAACTCTTTGCAGCTCGCCTATGGGGGGGTAGCTCGTCCATCATGCTGACATTTGTATTTTTTGTACAGGTGGTAGCTTCGTTGCCATCCCGATCGCCGAGGTCCCCGAGGCTTATCAACTCGTGAAAGAGCGATTTGAGATGGGCCCACCTCGCCCCAACAGACTCGCCCCGCCGTCTGTGCTCGCGCTGGAGGCGAGCAAGAAGGCAGAGCTCGCCTCCAAAAAGGGCGAGGCAGGTGGGTCGGGAGCCCAAAAGGAGAAAGCCAAGGCTCCTGAAAAGTCCAAGGCATCGGAGGTCGCCCGAGCCGGGTGAGGTAGAGGACGAGCTGTTGTCCCCTCCGAGCGAGGTCGAGGAAAGAGGGGGGCCCAAGGTGGTGGTGGCACTCGAGCTGGCGAGGATGATCCCCCGGCTCGCAAAAGAACGAGATTCACCGGCCTGGTTGACGAGGAGTCTGACCGGGCTGAAAGGACCTCGGCGAGGTCAGGACAGGGGGGCTCTGTCCAATCCGCCGCCCCGCTGGCGGCCACACCCATTCGGAGTTCGCCCCCTTCGCCTTCTCCGTTCGGGGTGCAAACCACCGACGACACGCTACTGGGTTGGGATCCTGACCGAGCTCAGTAAGTAGCTCGCCCAATTGACTTTCATTGATTTTCAATCCTTTATTTTTCTAACAGTTTTCATCTGTTTTGATCTTGCAGTTATGCTCCAATCGCCTTCCCGAACCGCCACGAGGTTCTGCATGCCTTTGAGCGATCTCGCTCTCTCACTTCAATGCAGAATCTCCCTCCGGGCATAGCCCGGGACGCTGTGAGCGAGATGCCTAGGCATTGGACGACCCCGTTGGTGGCGGGCATTAACAGTCAGGACCTGAGGGAGAACCTGCTTCTCTCGGGCCACTACGCGAGTAGATTGGTGCTCGCCAATCAAAAGGCCCTCGAGCAGGTTGCCGAGTTGGAGGCAGGTCACTCCGATAGGAACAAGCGGATGCTGGTGTCGGCGGACTCCGCTGACAAAGTGAAGAAACAGGCGCAGCTCACCGAGGAATGGGCTGAGGCATCGCTGGCCGCCGAGCAAAGTGCCCTCCAGCAGCTCGAGACCGTCCAACGCCGGCTCGCCCGGCTCGAGCAGGAGACCGAGGCAAGGATAAGGGCCGAGGAAGAAGAGTTCGCCGCCCAGCTCGCCCAGGAGGTCGGCGATCACGGGATCACGAAGAAAGACCTCGCACTGCAGCGGGGTCTGGTAAAGAGCTCCAATGCCGAATGCGAGAGGCTAAGGGGCGAGCTAGAGGTGAAGGTGAATGAGGTCGCCAAACTACGCAACAGTGCTGCCTCCTCGGCCGATTTGGTAGCTGCAAAAGCCGAGGCCTCGGATCGGGGCTTCGTGCAATGTTACGCCGAGGTTCTAAGGGCCCTCTGGTGGGCGCGAGCCCATCATGATGATGAGGTGAAGGCGGTAGTGGCCGAGTTTAAGGAATGCTTGGACAGGGTCCCCTTCCCTGATGATGCCGAGCTGGATATTGGCGACCTCCCCGAACTTGGAATTCCACTGGATTTTGTTCCGGCACGGTTCAAGATTATCAATACTATCCCAGTGCCAGAACTGAATCTGGGCGAAACGGAGGTCGCCGACCAAGAGGAGCGGACTCCGCCCACTATGGAGCAACTCCAAGAGGCGTGTGGGGATGCCATGCTAAATCTCGGCGAGTTCGATGCCAGCGGGCTTACTGGCAACATCACTTCAGAGGTCGAACTTGCCCTTCCTGGTGCCCAGGCTGCCCCTATCCCCACCGAGGTCGCCTCCGCCCCTGCTGATGCCCCCGAGACTTAGGCTTTTCCTTGCTTTCTTAGACTAGCTTTTACTTTCCAAGTTGTAGTAGGTCGTCGGGTTGCGGAGCTCGCCCAGAAGGAGCTCCATTTTTGTAGTCTTTACTTTTCGTTCAAGTAGATTTAGCTCGCCCAGAAGGAGCTTTTTGTAGTTCAAAGACGGCAGCTGGTCGGCCTTTGTGGCCAGCACCACTACTCATACTTAGGATTTTTTCAAGTATATTTTTGGCTTGAAAATCTCTTAAGTATCCTTTTGAATATAAGCCGAGCATTTTTTGTCCAACTCATTTCCTTTATGTATTTGCGCTTTTACGTTATAACTTTTTTAAAATAGCTCGTTTTTGTTTATTTTTCTGGTACACAATTGTTCGTCTTATTCTACTTTGAGAAGCGAATCGTTCGTTTTACGTCACTTACGACTATGAATTGTACCTCTGTTTTGAGAGTGCGTATTCTTCGTCTTACGCCACTTAGGGCCGCGAATCGTTCGTCTTAGACCACTTAGGGCGGCGAACTGCACTTCGATTGATTCACGTTGGGCGATTGGGTTTCATGAACCTTGCCTTAGACGTTTCTTCGTCTTTTTCGCGAATTTTTCTAACTTATGGCAGTAGGTGCTTAGCAACCCTTTAAGAAGAGTACCTTCGCGACCTTGGGCACTTTGACCTTTGCCTTCGAACTATTTAATTACAACGCTTGGGACCTTGGTCCTTGCGCATTTCAAATTTTCGAACATGTGGGCGAGCTAAGTTTGGCGAGCTACCAGGAGCAGTGGGCGACCTGGTGCAGCTCGCCTGGTTGGGGAGCTGCACAGGTCCAAACACTTGGGAATTTTTCTGAATTTTTACAGCAACGTAATTTACATCGGTTGTCATCTACATTTTTTATGCCAACCTTCGACTAGTCTATTACAGAATTCTAGTCTATTGGTAGAACTTTTTTAGATGTGCCGAGCTCCAGGTGTATGGCGAAGCTTTGCCTTCTGCGTCTTCCAGATCATAGGTACCGTTTGGCCAAGCTGTGGTGACCCGGAACAGTCCTTCCCAGTTTGAACCGAATACCCCTGGTGGGGCCATCAATTTCTTTTTTAACACCAGGTCTCCGACCTTGAATTTTCGGTCTCGGACCTGAGAGTTGTAATATTTTTCCGCTCTACGCTTGTAGGTGGCGTTTTTCATTTCTGATGAAGCTCTGGTCTCTTCGATCAGATCTTTTTCCACTGCCAGGGCTTCATCATTCTTTTCTTCATCATAACCCACCACCTTCCAAGTCTTGTTCTGGACTTCTATCGGGACTACGGCTTCAGTCCCGAAGGCTAGGGCAAACGGGGTCTCCCCGGTGCTGGCCCTATAGGAAGTTCTATAGGACCATAGGACCTCCGGAAGTTCGTCTGCCCAGCTCCCCTTCTTTTCTTCGAGGCGGAGCTTCAATATGTGTTTCAGGATCTTATTCACCGCCTCGACCTGGCCGTTCGACTGGGGGTGATATGGAGTTGAGTAGTGCTTCTTGATGTTCCATGAACTGCAGAAGTCCCTCAACTTCTGTCCGTCGAACTGCCTTCCATTATCAGTGATGACCGACTGCGGGAGTCCAAACCTGCCGATCAGGTTTTTCCAAATGAAGCCGATCATCCTTTCTTGGGTTATGGTTGTGAGAGCTTCGGCCTCAGCCCACTTAGTGTAGTAGTCTACTGCTACAACAGCGAACTTTACACCGCCTCTACCAGGTGGAAATGGGCCGATCAAGTCGATACCCCATTTCGCGAAAGGCCATGGGCTGAAAACCGACTTAAGCTGGTTGGCTGGGGAGTGGATGTTAGGTGCGAAAAGTTGGCACTTTCGGCACCTTCGAGCGAAGCTGATGGCATCTTTGCGAAGAGTAGGCCAGTAATAGCCCTGTCTGATCGTTTTATATGCCAATGCTTGCCCCCCAGCGTGACTCCCACAAATCCCTTCGTGAATTTCTTCTAACACTTCGGACCCCTGCTTCTTAGTTAGGCATTTGAGTAGGGGTAGAGAGAATCCGCGTTTATAGAGCTGGCCATCCAGCAGCGTATATCTGACAGCTTGCTTTACTAGCCGTCTAGCTTCCCAGGTGTCCACGGGGGTTGTTCCGTCTGCTAAGTATTTTCGGATTGGAGTGCACCAATCTTCACCATCTTCACTATCCTCTTGCCCCCCACTCGAGGTTTGATTTATCTTGTAATCGGACGTCGAGGGGTTTTTCGGTGTGGTGATCACAACCTCCGTGAATTCAGGTTCGCCGTTGCTAGTAGCTAGCCGGGCTAGAGTATCTGCTTGTGTATTTTCTAGCCGCGGTATTTGATTGATGTAAACTTGTGTAAACATCGAGATCAGATGCGCGGCTATCTTCTGGTAGGTCATCATCTGCTGGTCTTTTGCTTCAAATTCCCCCCGGACTTGGGATATTATTAGCTGGGAATCTCCGAAAACTTGAAGATTGGTTGCCCCCACAGCTAATGATAGCCTAAGTCCTGCTATCAACGCTTCGTACTCCGCCTCATTGTTGGTTGCTCGAAAGTCGAACCGAATTGTGGAGGTGAAGACTTGTCTGTCCGGGCTGATCAGGACCACACCGGCGCCTGCTGCCATGCTAGTTGATGATCCGTCCACGTAGAGATGCCACAGAGCTATACGACCCCTCATCAGATCTTGTGGGAAAGTTAGCTCGACGATGAAGTCGGCAAGTGCTTGTCCCTTGATCGCTGTTCGGGGTGCGTAGGTTATACCGTATTGGCTGATCTCCAGTGACCATTTCAACAGGCGTCTGGCAGTGTCTGGGCGCTGTAATATTTGACGCAGTGGGAACGTTGTCAGCACCTCTACAGGATGGTCAAAGAAATATGGCCTCAATTTTCTAACACTCATCACCAGTGCATACGCCAGCTTCTCTGTTGGGGTGTACCGCAACTCAGCTTCATGTAAGACTTGGCTCACGTAGTACACTGGTAGGTGTGTTTTCGCCTCTTCTCAGACCAGGACGGAGCTGATGACCACCTCCGACGCGGCTAGGTACAGATACAGCTTCTCTCCAGGTATTGGCTTAGACAGAACCTGTGTATCCGCCAGGTATGTTTTGATATCTTCGAAGGCTCGTTGGCATTCATTTGTCCAGACGAAGTGGTTTTTGAGGTGGAGCTTGTTGGCCTTGGCCGCCTCTTTGTACCTCCGTGTGTTTGCTTTAATTGTCTCAAAAAATGGACGATTTCTATCGCCGGACCTGGAGATGAATCTGTTCAGGGCCGCCATGCACCCGGTTAGTCTTTGAATTTTTTGGACGAAATCGGGTATCCCCATCTCAATTATACATTGGACCTGTGTTGGGTTGACCTCAATCCCCCGCTGGCTAACTAGGTGCCCCAGGAACTTCCCAGAGTGTACGCCGAAGCTGGTCTTCTTGGGGTTCAACTTCATGTTGTAGTGGCGTAGTATGTCGAAGGTCTGTTTTAGGTGGTCCAGGTGGTCCTCCTTTCTCAAACTCTTGACAACTATGTCATCCACGTACACCTCCATGGATTCGCCAATGTGCTGGTCGAACATTTTGTTCACCAATCTTTGGTAGGTAGCTCCGGCGTTGATGAGTCCGAACGGCATCCTTTCCCAGCAGTACATGTTCTTGTTGGTGTAGAACGCCGTGTGTTCCTGGTCATCTGGGTGTAGAGCTATTTGGTGATAGCCCGCAAAAGCGTCCATGAATGTCATCATCTCATGGCCTGCGGTGCTGTCCACCAACTGGTCAATGTGAGGTAGTGGAAAGTTGTCCTTCGGGCATGCTTTGTTCAGGTCCGTGAAGTCAATGCAGAGTCTCCATGTCCCATTGTGTTTCTTCACCAGGACGGGGTTCGCGACCCACTGCGGACACAAAGCTTCCTTGATGAGTTTGTTGTCTAACAACTTCTCCACCTCAACTGTTAGAGATGCGTACTTGTCTGGTCCATACTTTCTTCGCTTTTGGCGTATGGGTCTTCTCGTCGGATCTATGTTAAGTCTGTGGCAAGCATGTTCCAACGGAATCCCCGTCATGTCTTCGTGGGACCAGGCAAACACGTCCAGGTTGGTCATTAAGAACAACTCCATCCTCGACCGGTACGGTTCAGGTAACTCAGAACCAATGAAAAGTTTTAAGTCCCTTTCCGGGTCCACCGGGAGTGCCGTCAATTCCTCCATGGGGGTTGCTTTTTTCTTCTGACTTTTCCACCTCGGGTCGCTGATGAACTCGTCCCACTCCTCTTGTGACATCTGCGCAGGCTCGTGGCCTATGCGCGGTTCGAGGTCATCGGGTTGGCTTTCAGCTTGGGCGAGCTCGTCGGTTGTGAACACCCCCGGTGGTCTGTCAGCTTGGGATGGTGTGGTGACTTGGGGAGTTGGGTCAACGTCCATGGGTGTTGGTTCTTGACCTCCCGCAGGTCCCCCACCTTGGGCCTCATCAGCTACCTCCATGGGAGTAGGCTGCTGTCCCTGCGCAGGTACCGACCCCTGCGCAGGTCCTCCATTGGTGTCGGTTGTATGTCTTGCACAGGTCCATTGCCTTGGTTGATTTCTGACAAATCGCCTACCTCCATCATCTCAATTTCGACCGAGATGACGTCCAGGATGTTTGGCTCGTTTGCAGGAATCTGTGCGTCCTCTTCAAGGACTTGGACTCGTGTCACCGCTTTTTTGACCTGACCATCTTTCATTTGGAGTAAACACTCTCGGGCCTTTTTCTGGTCACCTTTTATAGTTCCGGCACCTTTTGGAGTTGGGAATTTTAAACAGTAGTAGTAGGTCGAACACGCCACTTTGAATTCATTAATAAACGGGCGACCAAGGAACCCGTTGTAGGAGGACTGCTGGTCGACAACTAAGAAATCTATGAGCCTAGTCAGTCTCCTTTCGGGGTCCTCAGCCGATACAAGCTGGACGCTCAACCTAACACTACCTAGGGGGACAGTTACAGCTTCCCCGAACCCCACTATCCTAGCATTGCTAGGTTCCAGATACAACTCAAAATCACCTAAAGCATCCAAGGTGGATTTGAAGAGAATGTTGGTGAATGCACCGGTGTCCACAAGTAGCCTGTGAACTCGGACGTTCATAATGTCGGTGGTTATCACCAACGAGTCGTTGTGGGGCATCAGTACCCCCTCCAGGTTCGCTGAAGAAAATGTCAGCTCGTCAGCAAGCTGTGAGACGGACCTGGGGCCGGAACTGCCTTCCTGGACTTGATTTATGGCCCGGATTTCAGCCTTCCTCTTTCTCCTGGATATGGAGGATCCCCCATCCTGGAGACCTCCTGCAGCTCCGATCTCCTCCTCAAGAACCAAGAGTTCCTGAGTCGGCTCCATGTTTTGCTGAGGTTGGGGAGGTGCCCTCCGTCTGTGATGGGGACCAGGTTGGTCTGCTTCCTCCTCCTCGTCATCGGAGGTAGCCCTCCTCTCGAATCTCGGTCTCTTAGCTGGGGCCTTCTTCACGAACTCGGCCAATTTCCCCTCCTCGTAAAATTTCCAAAGTTGCTTGAGTAGGTCTCGGCACTCGCTGGTAAAGTGGCCGATGGCCTGATGGTAGGCACAGAACTTGTTGGGGTTGAGCTTCGTACGGTCCTGGCGGATCCGCCTTGGCTCCTCCAGCATGGCCTTGCCTTGGACGGCAGTGAAGACATGGTCGACGGAGACAGTGAGGACCTGGTTGAGCTTTTCTTTGAGCTCGTCTCCCTCGCCAAAGGCCTTTAAGTTCCGGGGAGCTTTGTAGGTGCCCCCGGACTTCTTCCCATAGGGTTTCCTTTCCTCGTGGGCACCAACTTCTTTCAGTAGTGCCTCCTGCATAGCCACAAACACTCCCGCCTTGTGGCGGAATTCGCTGTAAGTGTTGGGACATGCGAGGTGCATCTCCTTCTAGAGGTCGGTGCCTCTCCTAAGTCCGGCCATCACTGCGACGACCTTGGTATCTTCGCTTACCGGCTCGCCTTCCAGCAGAATCTTGTCGAACCTTTCCAGGTACTGCTGGTCAGTTTCGCTCTCGCCTTGATGGATGTTGGCGAGCCGGTGCTTTTGGGTGAGGTAGGACCCGAACCCAGAGAAGTGGGCCAGGAACTCCCGTGAGAGGTGGCCAAATGAGCAGATTGACCCCGGGGTGAGTGAAGAGAACCAGCGGTGAGCTCGGTCCCCTAGGGTCAGCGGGAAGTTTCGGCACTGGGTGGAGTCAGTGGCACCGACCGAAATCATGAAATCCGCATACTTGGCCAGGTGGACTTTTGGGTCCGATTCGCCTTCGTATGCGGACATCACCGGGAATTGAATTTTCTTCTAGACCGGTGCGCGGAGGATGGCAGGTGCCAATGGAGAGGTGGGGAGAGTCGTGGTGTCAGGTCCGCCAGACTTGGCTGCTACTTGTGCTTGTAGCATTTTAACGGCCTTTTTCAGTGAGGTCAGCTCGTCATCTCGGGTCACCTCCGGCGGAGGGTGCTCAAAGGTCGTGCGTCTCGCGGAGGCACGTTCCCGAGGTACCTCACTCTGGGGTGACCTCTCAGTGGCGGGCTGGAACTGGCGTCCGCCGTGGGGCCTAATCGGTCAGTGGCGGGCCTCCTCAGCCTTTCGTGGGCTAACCTGCGTGGCTGCTGGTCGGAGTCCCCATGGGACGCAGCTGGGGCTGATGTACGCTCATTTTCTTCGTATCTCGGGCCCAGACGGCCTTGGAGGACTTCCCTCCTTTGAGATTGGTTGGTGCCAGATGCCCCGGTGTAGGCCGACTCCCTTCCAGTGTAAGGAGCGGGACCCTCCTCCACCATTTTAGCCTTGCCGGTCCTCTCCTGCGCTGGCGAGCTTGTGCCGACCTCGCCTCCTGCTCGGTGGGGAGTACGCTGTAGTCCCACCTGGTTTGGGTGTCCTGGGTGGGCCTGGTCTGCTCCCGGGTTTCGGCGGCTGGAGCTCGCCTGGGTACTAGGGCGAGCTCGTCCTGCCGTCGCTGCTGCAACCTTTGTAAGGTCGCGATGGTGCGTTGGAGCTCGTCAGGATTGCTGACCAGGTCTCTCAGAGCGGGGGCCAAGTCCTCCTGGGTCACCGCAACTCGCGGAGGTCGCGGAGCTGTGGTGCTCTTCTGGGGAGGTGGTTGTGATGTCTCCACCACCTGGCGTGAGGTCTCCACCTCGGCCTGGTTTTGATTGCCCCCTTTAGACCTTCCCGCAACTGCGGAGGCCTGTCCCTTGGCGGCTCGAGTGTTAGCCATTTTTGGGTTTCGGAGGGGGTAACTTGCTGAAGGGCGTCGAAGTGGAGGGAGGTCGCCGGAGTGGTGGAGGTCGCCGGAGTGGTTGTCGTCCAGCTTAGGCGGAGCTGTGCAAGTTTTCGTCTAGCCTTGCGTGTGATGAATTGTCCGAAATTCAGTTTATTCGTGTGCACGCGCGCGTTTGAAAACTTGTTCCGGACCGATTTCGTGAAATCCGAAGACTCGGGTTTTTGTCTGGAAATCTGAGTTCTTCGTTCAAGGGATGAGGGTGTGTGTGTATCTTCAAGTGTTCTTGAGTTTTATCAAGAACACATTCAAATCTTCAAACAAACCCTAACTTTTTGTTCTTGAATTTTTAATTTTTCAGGTTCCGGGCCCCTCCTTCTAGCGCCAAATTGTTGATAGAATTTACTAATAGATGTTTGTTTATGTGGCTTTACAAC